>NDFG01000845.1:148625-151734 GCA_002167245.1 Sporophila hypoxantha | reverse complement strand
TWWTTTTTTTTTTCTCCACAAGCGACAGGATGGCAGGAGGGGAGAGCGGGGCTGCCCCCGGCGCCCCGGGCTCTCCGTTTGCCCGTCCCTCCCATCAGTTTCGGGGCTGTGTCCCCTCCATGGGGGCGGCCCGAGAGCCCCGCACGGAGCCCCCGCGGCGGCCCCGGCCCCGCTCCCGGTGCGGTCCCGACGGGGCGGGGGGCGCGGGGCTCAGTAGTCGATCTTGTTGTAGAGGTTGTAGAGCGGTAAGGCCGAGAGGTTGCTGCCGGGGTAGTAGAGAGGGGCGGGGAAGGCGATGGACCGGGGCACCGGCACTCGGAGGAGGGAATTGTCTCTGAACACCAGCGGCATCCCCACCAGAGTCTGCGCCGAGGCGTGGGCCATGTTGGCCGCCTCCAGCTCGGCCGAGAGCTGCCTTTTCCACTTGTTCCTGCGGTTCTGGAACCAGGTCTTCACCTGGGTCTCGGTGAGCTGCAGGCTGGAGGCCAGGCAGGCCCGCTCCGAGCTGCTCAGGTAGCGCTTCATGTCGAAGGTGGACTCCAGCTGATACACCTGGCTGCGGCTGAACACCGTGCGCGTCTTCTTCTTGGCGGCGCCGGCCTGCCGGTCCCCGCCGTCGCGCTGCCGCTCCCCGCAGGAAGGCGAGGACGGTCCCAGCGGCTTCTCCTTCTCGTCCTTACAGTCCTGCTGGGGGGGCGAGAGGAAGGGCCCCCGCTCCCCGCTGCCCGCCGCCGCCGCTCCGCTGCCCTTGGCGCTGCCTGCAACAGAGCCACAGCGCGGGGGTCGCACGGCGGCCGGCACCGGGACCCCCGACGGCCGAGCCTCCCGGCCCGCAGGGAAAAAGCACCGGGGCGAGACCCCGGGCAGGCACCCGCCGCCTCTCTCTGCTCCCGGGGGAACACACAACCGACGGCGGGGGAAGCCATCCCCTCCTGGGTATCCCTGTGCCCCTGTTGGATGGATGGATGGATGGATGGATGGATGGATGGATGGATGGATGGATGGGCACACAGGTGGGTGTGCGTGCCACAGTGAAAGCTGCTGAGTACCAGGCTTCCTATCCGACACGAGCCGGCAAATTTTACTTTACAGCATGGCATTTCACAGACCGTTTATTCAGAAATAATGCTAAAATATAAATAAATAAACACCGTTCTTCCCTCTGCCCGAGCGCTMTAATCAGAATCTAAGAAAACGAGCGTTATCCATCGCACCGCATCCCTSGGGGAAATCAACGCCGGATGGYATGGAAAAMATTTTTTTTAAAAAKCACCCAATTTTTCCTGGAATTCCTTCCTCCCCGCTTCACCCCCGGACGGCGCAAACACTCTGTGCCCCGAGAGCAGAGCAGGTGCGGCGTGCCCCCGCCTCCCTCTTCCCGGCGGGGCCCGTCCCGTCCCTGCGCTACTCACCGAGACAGGTGAAGCTGAGGGGGGGCTGGTGCTTGTGGCACGCCTCGGCGGGGCCCTGAGCCTCGGGGCAGAAGCAGCCGCGGTGCTTCCAGCTCTCCTCSGGCTCCTCGTCCTCCGAGGACAGGGACAGGGTCCGGGCGCGGGCGGGCCAGGCGGGCGCTCTGTCTCCGGCTTCCCGGGGGGGCTCGGCGCTGCCGCTGCCCAGGATGGACTGGATGGTGAAACTGGAGATGGGAGCAGCCGCCGGACAGCACTTGCTCGGCTCTTCTTTGCTGCTCATCCTGGCTTCATAAGAAAGCAGAGGAGGGAAGCRGTCGCTTTAGAGGGGCTGCGCGGGAGGGGGGTGCCCCGGCAGCCTGCGGGGAGCCGTCGGTGGGGGCTGTTTCGGGGGGCGCTCGGGGCGTGCGGCGGCCGGCTCTCCCCGCGCCGAGCCAGGCGGAATGCATGCTCCTTCCCCCGCGTCCCTATTGATCTGCGGGCGGCGGGCGGCGGGGCTTCATTTGCATGGAGGTGGCCTCCGCCGCGCCAATCACGGCGGCGGCGGGCACGGAAAGTTTGGAAAGCCGCGGGCTCCGGGAATGGGGAGGCACGGGGGAGGGAAGGGGGTGCGCCGGAGCTGCAGGGGGGAACCCCCGGCGGGGACTGGCCGCCGTCCCCGGGGGCTAGGCTGACCCCGCGGCCCCGGAGGAGCGCTGCTGGCCGCCCGCCATCCCTCCTGCCCTCCGCCGCGAGTGGGCGGCAGCGSCGTGGGCTGAATGGCTCATGCCGCCCGGGGGCGGGCGTGTCGGGATAAACACCTTGTGCATATCCGGGCAATCTTTAACCCTGCTCCTCGTTAAAGGAGGGGAAAAACCTGTCACGGTGTGTGTTGCCTGCTCGGCAGCGCTGGGAAAGCTTCCAGAATCTGGGATTTGCGCTGCTGTGCTGCAGCAGGGACAAATGTCCCACGAAATGCCTCCCGCGTTTTGYTCCCAGGGCCTGGAAGCCGTGGGGAGCAGGGAGGGAGGGTACGTGCCGCTGCATTTCCAACTAAACTTTGTCAGCGCTCCGGGGCTCTTCCCCTCGGGGCTGGACATAAATCACAGCCACCGCATCCCTGCCCTCGGAAGGGAAACCCGCAGGTGGCAGCTGCTGTGTCCCACCCCTCCCAAAGGGAACGCGGGGCCGAGGGCAAGGACCCCGCCAGGACCCAGCACCTTCCTTAGCGCACACGGAGCGGCAGCTGGGAGCCTCAGAGGCTCCCCAGGCCGCGGTTTGGGGCCTGGAGCTCCTTTTCCCGCAGGTGCCAGGCGGAGACCGAGCCCCGACGGCTGCCCGGCACCGGGAGCTGAGCCCTCCCTGCCACCGCCGTGGCATCGCCCCGGGAAGGCTCAGGAGGGAGCCTCGGTAACGGGGCCGGTGTGGAAAGCGCCAGCCTGGTCCCCGAGCTGCCCCGGGCAGACCCTGCCCCGGGCAGACCCTACCGCCCTCTCCGCCTCCATTTCCCCGCTGCCGCCCCTCCGGAGGGATGAGCTCCGTCCCTGGGCCCTCCTCCGCTGCGGACACCCGTGTCCGTGGGTCGGGCTGTCCCGAGCCCGCAGCATTCCCCACTCGGCGGAGGGGAGCGAGTGGGAAGCGCTGCTGCAGCTCGGAAATCCTGGAGGGTTTGGGCGCATCCGTGCCCAGGTGCAACATCCTRGGCCTTGGCAGGGCCGCGG
>NDFG01000845.1:123625-143625 GCA_002167245.1 Sporophila hypoxantha | reverse complement strand
CGGGGGAGGAGGGGGCGAAGGGAGGCAGGGGCAGCACGGGGGGCGCGGGGGAAGGGGCGGCAGGAGTGCGGGGGAAGCCCTGGGGGGGAGGCGGCGCTCCCGTGGGCAGGGACCCCCCTGCTGCCCCCTCCCAGCGCGGGAGGCTGCGACCCTCGCTGCGGGTGAGCCGGGCACCGTGAGCCCCGGGGCTGCGCCAAGGCCCCGCTGCCCATCATCCCCTTCCCGCTGCCCATCATCCCCTTCCCGCTGCCCATCATCCCCTTCCCGCTGCCCATGCCCTTCCCGCTGCCCATCATCCCCTTCCCTCCGCATCCCCTTCCCTCCGCACCCCCGCTCCAAGCAGGGAGCCCCGGCGGGATCGGCTCCGTGCCCTGCCCGCAGCCCCGGGGCTCACACACAACCCTTGGGTTATTCGTTTTGTTGTTTCCACTTTTTTTTTTTTTTCCATGTTGTTGTTTATTTATCTTCTTTTTTTTTAATTATTATTTTTTTTCCGCCCGAAACCACACTTTAAAAATGATAAGGAACGGGTTTTATTGAATTTTTTTTTTTTTTTGCACCACAACATTAAGTTTATAACAATATAGGCTGTTTTAAAAATAGGACCGATCCCTAACAGAAAGCGAGAGGGCAGAGGGTACAACCGAAATCGGAAAACAGAATTTAAACTCGAACAAAGAAAAGAAACCAAACCAACCCAAACCCTTGGGAAGACAGCAAACAATTGTCAGACAACAGGTGAGCAGACACTAAGACAGAGAGAGACTAGAGGTGTCCACTCCTCACTTGATTTCTGCCTATTAAAATCCACATACCTCAATGGACTTTAGAAGAAAACTGTACATCATATCAAATAAATTAAAATTACCCTAAAGTTGATTGTCCTTCACTTAAAGCGCCCAGCTCACCGAATCTCCCTTATTTATTCGCATAAGCCSGGCCGATGCTAATTCCCATGCCCTGCTCCTCTCTTCTCACTTTCCTTCGCTTTTAATTCTTTTTTATTTCATTTTGCACAACATGAAGAAACGCAATTTTACAATGCTAAAAACCCTTTCCTCACCATTCAAATAAAAGCAGTGCTTTAAGAATCGTCGTACAATATTGCACAGTTCAAAAGTACAATAATATTAATAATAATAATAATAATAATTAGTATTACAAAAGAAAGCAAAAGGGCACAGATTTTTTTTCCCCCCTCAGATACCGAAATAACTTTACAAGGAAAAAAACCCGAAACAACCRGACAACTAGGAAAACAAGAATTATAAACAAGAATTAAAAATGTCTAAGTAAACGATAATAAATAAGGGTCACTCAAAGCGTGCGAGTGTATTTAACCGTTCACTTTGAGGCTGTATTTCTTGCTCGTGAAAGTCTCACGGCAGAAACCGAAAGGTACAAAACGTGGGCGAGCAAAGAGGCAAAGGTCTGCTTAAATGAAAAGCCGTGGTCGATGAAGTTTGAGTCACGACAGGATCAGGAGCCTGAACAATTATTTGGAGGCAGAAGGAGAGATCCGAAAGGAACAGAAATACAGCTTCCCGTTAGCGTTTGGCAAATCTCGAGGAGTGGCCTGGGACCATTCATTTTATTTTATTACTATCCTTTTCCCCCCTTTTTTTTATATTTTTTCATTTTTTTCCTTTTTCTTTCTTTTTTTTTTTTTACAAAAATAAAACTAAAGCCACAGAGAGAGAGAGAGAGAGAGAGAGAGCATCGCGGTTTTCATCCACGTTTACAAAAGGTGTGACAGCTCCAGGGTTCTCTACAAGTCCCCACTTTCATTTTCCTCATTTTCGTTTCCCTCCGCCTCACATTTTTATTCCCTTTTTTTTTTTTTGTTTTTGTTTTTTTTTGTTTTTCCTCCTAAACTTCCGCGACTTTCCTCCTACCACCACCCGCCGAGGGGTGCCCCCAGCCCCGCACTCGTGTCCCCCGCGCTGCGCAGACGCCGGCCGGGTGCCTCGCACGGGGGGCTGCAGTACTTACAGGCGGCCGGTGCCTTGCGCGCCTCTCCGCGCCCCTCCGCGCAGCGCCGGCCGGGCTCACACGGGCCGCAGCAGCGGCACCGAGGTGACCACGGGGTGCGAGTAGTAGACGGGGTGAGGGAAGGTGAGCAGGGGCTGCGTGCCGGGGGCTCCGCCGCCCCCCGCGCCCCCCTCCGCGCCCGAGTTCTCGTGGTAGAGGATGGGGACGCGCACGATGCGCTGCGCGGCCGCGTGGCTCAGGTTGGCCGCCTCCAGCTCGGCCGCCAGCTGCCGCTTCCACTTGTTGCGGCGGTTCTGGAACCAAATCTTCACCTGGGTCTCTGTCAGGTGCAGCGAGGCGGCCAGGCCGGCGCGCTCCGAGCTGCTCAGGTAGCGCTTCATGTCGAAGGTGGACTCCAGCTGGAAGACCTGCGAGCGGCTGAACACCGTGCGCGTCTTCTTCTTGCGGCACGGCTTCTTCTCGGGGCTCTCCTCCCGCTTCTTCCAGTCCTCCGCGCCTCCCTCCTTCTTGGCCTCCTCCGAGTCGCTCTCCTCCAGGACGATCTCGTCGGGGCTCTTGGAGTCCAGCTCCTTCTGCTCCCCCTCCGCCTTCAGCAGCGGCTCCGGGGAGTCGCGGTCGGTGCCCGAGGCGGGGGACGAGTCCCTCAGCAGGGATTTCTCTGCGGCTGGAGGGGGAAGGACGAAGCGGGGCGTGAAGAGGGGGGACACGAGGGARACAAAGAGACACCTTCACCCCCCAGGCCCCGCGTCCCGTCGGGGGGAACGGGACGAGCCGGCCGGATACCCGCGCCACCCCGCGCCCCGCCGCCCCCGGGCCCCGCGGGGAGGGACGGAGGGAAGGAAGGAGCGATGGAAGTTGCGGGGAGCGGTACCTTCCGTGCGGGGCAGGTGGGCTCCGGCCGGCGTCAGGGCGTAGGGGTACCACCAGGTCTGGGCGCGCTCCAGGCAGTGGGCGCTCAGGGCGAAYCGCGGCGCCGGGATCTCGAAGCGGGGAAAGGCGAGGTCGCCCACCTGCGAGAGGGCGAAGCCGGCGCCGTCCACGGCCGCCTTGCCCGAGGGGGCGAACAGCGCCCGCGGCTGCTTGGGGGGCGCCTTGGGGGGGCCGCCGTTGAGCAGGTTCTTGATGTAGAAGGACTCCTTGGGTGGAGGCGGAGGGGCGCTGGGCGGCTCCTGCCCGGTCTCCGGCATCCTCCGCTGCCCGCCCGGCTCCTGGCCGCCGCTGGCCCCGCAGCCCGCGCCCGGCGCGCAGGTGGCGGCTCCCGGCGGCGCGGGGGACAGGCGCGGCGGCGCGGCGTGGGAGCGCGGCGGCGGGGCCGGCCGGGGGCCCCTCGCATGGGGGGGCGGCAGGGCGGGGGGCCGGGGGGACCCGCGCAGCCCGCGGCACCGGGGGGCTGCTGCGGGCAGGCGGAGAGCCGGGGTCGTCGCTGCCGCCGCCGCCGCCGCTGCTGCTGCGTCAACCTGACGCCGGATGCTAATGATGAAATCAAAATGTCATCCCCGTTCCGCGCGGGGAGCACGCGGCGATTGGGCACGCACAAAGGCGAATGGGATCAGGCGGGAGGAGAGGGCTCCGCGCAGCCCCTGCTCGCAGCCGCCGCGGCCCCGGCCCCCCCGCCCGACGCGCCGCCGTGCCCGGAGGCGGCGACGCCGCCCGCCGCGTCGTGGCGTTTCGGAGTCCAATTAGGCAGCGAGCGGGGCGGGCCGGCGCACAAAGGGAGGGCTGGCGGGAGCGCGGCGGGAGCGGCGGCGGGCGAATGGCACGGGCCGGCCGCTCCTGCTCAAAACCGCCGCGCCCGCCGCGCCGCCCCCGCGCCCCCGCCCCGCGCCGCCGGGAACAAAAAAGCCGCCCGCGGCGGGGGGGGAGCGGGCCGGGCCGGGCCGGGCGGGCCGGGATACCGGGCCACGGGCCAGCCTCTGGCCGCGCTGCGCTCCGCCGCGGGGCAGAAAAGATTTGGCGGCCGGCCTGCGGCGGCGGGGGCGGCGGGACAGCTCTGCCCCGACGGGGCCGGTGCCCTCCGCACCGCGGGCAGCCCTGCCGCCTCCTCGGGGCCGCCGGGACACGTCGAGCCCGCGGCGGAGGGGCGACAACGGGCACGACCCGGGCCCGCCGCTCTGTGGGATCAGGGCACAAGGCGGCGGGATTCGTTCCTGCCCCAATSCCGGGATTCGTTCCTGCCCTGCTCCTGGGCTTCCAGCTCCGGGCGCTCCGGGGGTTCGGTTATGGGGCGCTCCCGGGATCCATCCCTACCGCTCTCGGAATCCGAACACGGCCCTTCTAGGATCCATCCATCCCTGCCGCTCTGCGTGTTCGGGCACGGGGCGATCCCGGGGTCCATCCCTGCCCTGTTCCCAGTTCCATTCCTGCCCCATTCTCAGATTCATCCCTGTCCCGTTCCCGGGTCCATCCCTGTCCCGTTCCCGGGTCCATCCCTGTCCCGTTCCCAGTTCCATTCCTGCCCTGTGCCCAGATTCATCCCCGCTGTTCCTGGTTCCATCCCTGCCCCGTTCCCAGTTCCATCCCCGCTGTTCCCGGCTCCATCCCTGCCCCGTTCCCGGCTCCATCCCTGCCCCGTTCCCGGTTCCGTCCCCGCCGCTCCCGGGGTCCGGGCGCAGGGCGCCCCCTGGCGGGCCCGGAGCGCCCCGGGACCGCTCCCCGCACCGCCCCGCACAGCCCGGGACAGCGGGAAACGGCGGCTCCTGGGGCCCCGGGAACCGCCACGGGAGCCCCGGTAGGGCCGGAATACGGCACACTGCCCGCCGGTACCCAGAGGGAAATGAAAAAGGAGAGGAAGGAAGGAGAGGAAAGGAAGGAGAGGAAGGAGAGGAAGGAGAGGAAGGAAGAGGAAGGACGAGGAAGGGAAGGAGAGGAAAGGAAGGAGAGGAAGGACGAGGAAGGAAGGAAGGAAAGGAGAGGAAGGCGAGAGGGAAGGAAGGAAGGAAGGAAGGAAGGAAGGAGGAAGGAAGGAGGAAGGAAGGAAGAGAGTAGAGGAAGGAAGGAACGGAAAGGAAGGAAAGGAAGGAAGAGAAGGAAGGAAGGAAAGGACAGGAAGGGAAGGGAGGCGAGGAAGGAAGGAAGGAAGGAAAGGAAAGGACAGGCAAGGAAGGAAAGGAAGAAGGAAGGAAGGAAGGAAGGAAGGAGGGAGGGAAGGAAGGAAGGAAGGAAGGAAGGAAAGGAAGGAAGGAAGGAAAGGAAGGAAGGAAGGAAGGAAGGAAGGAAGGAAGGAGAGGACAGGAAGGAAGGAAGGAAGGAAGGGAAAGGAAGGACGAGGAAGGAAGGAATTCTGGCATCCTTCTAAAGGTTTGGAATACCTTTGAGCATGCACTGCACAAATCTGCCCTGGCACACGCGTAGCTCTGGACTCGGACGTGCTCACGTGTGCATAGGGGGCAAAAATCTCTACTTCTAAACATTTTAATGCCTTGATCAAATCTACCTGATTTTTCTTGTTATTTCGTTTTAAAGACACCCACTTGGCAATTTGAAGCGAGACATTTTTTTAATCTGAAWCCAACTGCCCAGGAGTCTTTCCTCCTCCTGAACACTTGGGGTTATAAATGGAGGGAGAATTTGTATAGAAACAGTCACACAACATTTTTGGCTGCAACAGACGMGGTGTTTCATGTACCTTCCACACATCTCGGGGATGGGGTCTCAGCAGTTAATAGTTTGCAGAAATATTCTGTTATTAACAACTGTTTCTTGTTCCTGCTCTCGTTAACGACTCAAAGCACCTGGCAAAGAAAAGGTCGTTGGGAATTTTCCAAAGAAATGCTGTTTCTCTGGGAATATCCCTCAACTCTGGGGTAAAATGTACAGAGGAAAAAACCCCAAACAGACAGAAAATAGTTTCTGTTCAGAAAACAGCCAATAGCCCCCTAACTCAGGCTCCTGCTGAGACCTGGGCTAAAGCTCTGTGCTAAATGTTTGCAGCTCTAACCCGAGGGTGAAAAGTTCTTATAGAAGACCCCAGTGCATTTCTCCATCCCAGTGAAGATTTTATTTAGATATGAGTCACCAAAATAATTCTGTACTGAAGCTCCCACTCTTTTCCATCCATCTTTCACTGCTTTGGTAATTATGAGGTCCTAATCCCTTTGGAGTCCCTCAGGGCAAACAATTCACGGTAGAAAGCCAAGCAAGGACAAAAAATCAAACCAGCCTCTGGAAACGTTAAAAGAAATRCCCACTTTGCAATTCTTTACCACAAAACAAACAAACAAAACCCTGCAGTGTTCTAAAAGTGCATTTCTCTGTCTCTATTATTTAAGGTCCATAGATTTCTCGTTTATTTAAGTATTTTATTTATTCCCCCTCCCCAGCAATATCTGGATGTTAAGGACTGGTATTGACCATTCCCCCCTTGCCCACTGGTGATGGAGCTGAGTGGATTTTGCTGCAGTCTTTATTTCTGTTTCRAGACTTTCACTCGTAGCATTCCATTGTAAACAGATAATTATTATTTCATTAGTGTTGCAATTCAGAATTAATTGGCTAATTTACACATGGATCAATTGTATAAATGTGATGTTTGTGATAGGTGCTTGATATGATTTAAAGTAATTGTTTATTTTCGGGTTTTGGCTGTATTGTATTGCAAAGTGATTTATCTCCTTATTTATCCTGTCTCAGCACTGCCTCTTCTTTTTCATTATTTTCCTAAAGAGCTACACTCCTGCTAGGCTGGAGCATGAACCATGTGCTGTGATTCTGTGGTGCCCCCTGCTCCAAAAAGGCTTGCAGCCTGCTGAGGAGGGTGTGCAGAGCACAGCAGCCCTGTTTCCCTGGCAGGAATTACCCACTGCAGCCCCTCTTTCACCCAAATTCCTGCCCCATCTTTARCTGCCACCCCTGAGCATCCCCACTGTAAGCACAGGTGACAAACTTTGGGACACCTTGGGTTCAGCTTTCTCTTTGCATGCTGAGGAAGGGCAGGGCTGAGTTTCCTGGTTCCTTTATTTGTCCAAGAAGAAGAAGAAGTGGAGAAGTATTTGTCTCCTGAAGAAGTTTGCACATCTGGGCTCCCAGAGATTGTGGGGAAGCAGAATTCCAGSCAGGRACTGCTTGGTTCCATGGCTGYCATTAAACATGCTCCCACAGGAGAGTGCTGAGGCTCCTCCTTGCACCAGAGTTTGGATGTCCAGAGGGAGAAGGAAGAAAGGAGAAGACATTTAACAGCTTGCCCCACACACACAAACTCTCCTTTCCCAGGCAARCAAAGTGAATCCTTCCACCATCAGATTTTAGAGCTCCTGTCACGCTGTCCAGGCATATAAACACAATTTTYTCAATGCCAAAGATTAACTGCTGCAGAGTCTGAGCTGTTCTCAATGGGTCTCCATTTCCTGTTGCAAATCCMTTCATATTATCAGGGCCTTTTTAAAATCTGAGTTTTCAGCATTTCTCTGTCAGTGTTTCAAGTGCTCCTTCTGAAATGCATGGCTGGGAACAAACAGAGCTCACCCAGAGAAGGGGTGCTGCTTTCTCATCAAAAGGAATGTCTCTCGTGGGATGGATTTGATAAGGATGTTCTATTCAAGACTGGAAAAACTACAGGGGAGCTTTGCTTGGAAGCCTGTCTCAGGTTTCCCCAGGCTGAGTGGATCAGGGTGTATGACATGTGTGTGGGTTGAGAGGTATTTTGGAACAGTTAAAGTTGTTCCCTTATTATGCCTTACAAWGGCATTTTTGTAGCTTTAAATGGAAGGCTTTGTTAGTCTCTGTTTTCCAGTGGCTTCCTGGCAAGCTGAGAGTCCTCCCTGACAAATATTAGAATCTCTAGTGCTTCCAGAAAGCAGGTTGTTCAATTTATCAGACTTTTATTTCTGAGGCTCAGCACAGTGCTGTGTCTGACTCACAGAGATGGCATTTTTATCAGAAAAGGGGAGAAATTTCTGGGCTGTGATGTTTTTGTGAAACAATTGCTGCTGCAAATTCCCCGTAATTTGGAGTAAATCCACAGGGACAGAACTGATGAGGTGATCCAAGCACAGTCTTTGTCTCACAGAGCCCTACACAGGTACTCTATGGAGTGTGATAAGACTCTCTGATCTCATCACAAACTCATACCACATATCCCTTGCTTTTGTCACTTTGTCTTGCCAACCAGAATAATTRCTAGAAGGTTTCATCACCCTGGCATTAGTCATGTGGGCACAATTTATCCCTCCCACAGGTGAACTCACCCAGTGSAGGTCAGCTAAATGCACTGGAGGAAATCCTTTGTGAGAAGTGCCACTGGAGGATTTGAAGGCAGAGCATGTGCTGTTCTTTAACATCTTATCCAAACATAAACTTCAGCTCATCTTTCAAAATCTGTCAGGAAGAGGCACCCAAAGAAAAATGAATAGATGGTGGCTTTGTGGTTTATATCTGAGGCCCAGTGCTTTTATAGCTGGTTGTAAACTCTGAATCATGTAAAAAAGTAAAAACACCCAAAAATCAAAACCAGGACTATATAAACATCAGGGCTGGTGAAATGCCAAATAAGCAGATGTGGCCATAAATAGGTCATTRATTAAATCCACAAGGGAATCCTGTCACCACACCTGAAAAGTGCTGAGTATTTCCAGCTCCTCCTGGAACAGAAAATTGCTGCAGAGCTCTGTGGTGGCTGTGGCTAGAAAAAAAGSTGTTCAGAGCCACACTCAGCTTTCAGACCTCAGATCCAAACTGCCCATTTGCAGAGAGCCAACAGAGAGCAGAGCAGATCCAGTGCTTGCAGGGCAGCTGGGTAATGTGCAGGTTTAGGAGTTCTTAAATAATCATTGATTTCAAAAGTGTTACAGCCCATTGACTCAAAAACCAGCTGCTTCTAAAGCCTCTCGTGTTCCTATCACAGACCCTTGGCAATTGTAGAAGAGTTATTCTGGATGTACCTACTGAACATGAGCTGTGCCTTGAATTTCATGCAAAGATCCTCAGATCACCCTCATTTCCCTGCAAATGTTTGTTATGACAGCCTGAACCAGCTGGTTCTGAGTCAGCACATCCCCAAAATAGCTCGTGGTTTTGCAAAATAAATGAATGATGGGGTCGTTTTGTGCTTCCTCAAGAACTTCTTTGTCAAAACCTTATTAATGACTTATTAATGACTCTGGCAGTGCCCGGGGAAGGCTGCTCCTCAGGGAAGCTGGGTGTTCCAGGGATTCCAGGGAGCCAAAGTGATGCACACACCGCAGGAGGCTCCTCCTCCCTCGCTGGGCTGGGGAATCTCCAGCGTTTCTTGTCTTCAAATATTCAGAGGTGAAGTTCTCCCGTTGCTCCCATGGTGCACAGACTCTGTTCTACCTGTTCTACAGAGAAAATAATGGTTTMGGGCTTCTTTCTACAAAATCTTCCRGTAAATTCCAGGGAAAACTTTATCCTAGACAACAAAGTTGCTTATTTCTAAATATCACAGAATCACAGAATCACAGAATTTCTAGGTTGGAAGAGACCTTTAAGATCATCGAGTCCAYCCCATCTTCTAACACCTCAACTAGATCATGGCACCAAGTGCCAGATCCAGWTTTTTTTAAACACATCGAGGGATGGTGACCCCACCACCTCCCTGGGAAGATGATTTCAGTATTTGATCACTCTTATATATTAATATTATATATATATTTTTATATAATATAATATAATATAATATAATATAATATAATATAATATAATATAATATAATATAATATAATATAATATAATATAATATAATATAATATAATTTGTGCAGTCCTTTCTTGACCTCTGATAGTTTGTTTTTATAATGTGAAGTTGTGCACTTATATTAATATATAATATAAATATATATACAAATTTCACATCATCTTACTTTGAGCCACGTGTTTACATTGAAGTTTCTCTTTGTTTGTTGTTGGTTTTTGGTTTTTGTTTGGGTTTTTTTTTGGTTTTTTGGTTTTTTGGTTTTTGCATTGCTGCTTTTTTTTTAATTATACCATTGAAAAAATTTGAAATCTATTAGAAAACCAAGAGTTATACAGAAAATATTTTTAATGTATTTTAGTTAAACATTTAGSAACACACATCAGAAACTCATCAGTAATAAACCTGGTGGAAGCAATGCTGGTGGAGAGCAGCAGAAGGATTGAATGCAAGTTGTGCAAAACTTCTGACACCATCACAGCCACGTCCTTTTTTTTTCTGTTGTCCTTTTTTTGGACAAGAGAAGATTCCCTTTGGAATTGAGACACAGGGACCCAACCAGTTCAGAGTGGTGGCTTGAAAGTCCTTCCTCATATGAAGATATGAAAAGCAACCATGAAGCACTGACAAAACACAARCAAGGGTGATTTTTTCCACATAATTTTACATTAGCAGATTTTTGGCTTGTCGTTAAGGATCTGTAAATTGTATCAGAAAAAAGAAAAAAAAAACCCAACAAACCAAAATGATCAAAAGGGACTGTGTGCAGTTAAATGCCTTGTTCAAGGTGGCAGATAAGGCAAATAATAATAAAATATTATGTATGACAGAAAGTGGAAGAATTCCAGCTGGGTATGTGCATGAAWTGAAACACATTTAAATAATGTTGGGTATCTACAGAGAAATAGAATTGTCAAAATAACAGTTTTTACATAGAAATAAACATTATCTGTTTCTCCTCYGCAGCCTGATGTGTATCCTTGCTGTGTGCTGTCATTCCCAGAGTGTGACATCTAACTTATGTGTGCAATAAAAAAAAAACCCTCAGCACGTAAGAAAACCCACCCAGGCCACATGTTACCTTAAACATTCCAGCCAGGAAAATCCCGTACAGTGCACATCACCCTGCCACGAGAGGTTTGTCATGGGTTGCTGTGCTGGGGAGCTGCAGTGGGGCAAAGAATGGAGGAAATGCAAAAAGACTCGAGGGCCAACATGTGAATGACACCTCTGCTGTTTGTTTGTTTGTCTGTTTGTCTGTTTTTTGGCAGCCAGGGCTACTCTGAGGGAGAGGATGAGGCGCTGTCTCCCCAGTCAGKGATCCTGATTCGATCCTGCTGTAAAGCCCTGAAAGTGATCAGAGAGTGATCAGGATTCCCAGATGCCCTTGAGAATGCCCTTCACCTTCCRGATCAGGCTCTGAAATGACAATAATGATCATCTATTGATCGGAATGCTTGGCAGCAGCGTGACGCACACGGGGGTATCGATAAGCAGCGCTGATATTCCAGGTGACAAACAAGGGTTTGGGGGTGATTGGTTTAAATATCTCCAGCTGGGAAACTCTGAAGTGATATTGGCCACCAAAAGATCTCTGCTTTTTGTCTGGGAACAGATTTCRATCTGAAGCTGTGGAGATGAATTTCTGGAATTATTATAGTGCTATAATAGTATAATAAGTACAAATCCAGCAGAGGGTGGATGGACGGAGCGCCGGGCGCTCCCCGCTCGCCCTTCAGCACCACGGGCAGCGCCGGGAGCGCCTTCCCGCGGGCCTGGGAGCGCGGATCCCGCTGGAAAAGCTCCAAACAAACYCATAATTAACAGCATCTAAACCCTGAGATTACAAGTTAAATCCTTTAATTAACCCTAAATCCAAAGGACCCTTTGTCTGGGTTCCCCGAACTTTCACAGACAAATTCAAGGGAATTATATCTCGGGTTATTTTAATATCAAAYAATTTCCTAAGAATTCATGAGAATTTTTTCCCTTTCCTACAGTGTTGATGCATTGCCCTGTTTACCCCCCAGCTGGTGTTTTTTGTACTTCTCAGGGATACATCAAAGTTTATGCAGTATGTGTAACTCGGGGGAGATGGAAAAGGCATTGACAATATTAATTGTTTCATAAATAGCGTCAGATAGGATATGCTTTTTATAACCTTGGTTTAAACCCTGTTAGTGAAAAACCAATACCCTGCCATTTGTTTATACTTTTCTTGGCATACAGGGCAGATATATTAGAGAGAATGAAGCCAATAAAAGGTTACAGGCAGCCTATTCCACTCTCAACTTTTAGGCATGGCCCCTTTTTCAAAAGAAAACTGTCTTTTATTTTGGAACATTATAACCATTCCACCTGTCTGTAAAAATGAATGAAGAACCAGAAATTACAAAGGACCAAATAGAAAGGAGCATTTTTGCTTTTAGGTGAGCACTTCRTCACACAAGCAATTCCACAGGCTCCACCACGAGCAATTCCATGCCTCCCATGCTGAGGCAGAGGGAGGAAGGGCTCCACCAGCCTGCCCAGCAGCGTGGGGGTCTCTGGGGCAAAGCTGCCTCAGAGAAAAAAGCTCAGCATGGAAAAAAAAAAACCCTCTTTTATTCAGTGCTCTTGTTTGGATCCCAGAGGTTTATCACAGAACAAGTCCTGAGGGTGGAAAGAGGAACTGCAAACAATCCCAAAGGCAGCACATGACAGAAAGTTTCAGACAAGGAAAACACTCAGCAAATTAATTACTGGAGGTCTTGCAGAAGCTTTTAATCCAAGCAATGGTAAGAGAGGCTCCTGAAAAAAACATTTGCACTGCAAGCATTTTACTCCTTTTATTTCCTTTATTCAGCATTTCAGTCCTGGCAGGAAGGGACAGGGAGGWAGGTTATGGTGGSTTTACCTGGTAGGGTGTGGTGGGTRTGCCTCTGCCTTCARTTAAAAAATGTTTAAAGTGTTCAAAATGTTTTAATCATGTTCTATGCAGTGTCACATGCAAAAGAAACACAACTCTGGCACATCTTTAAACAAGAGTTTCAGTGCTGTCCTGTTCTGCTAMATTAATATTACAGTTTTGGAAGATATGTAGCATAGCAGCAGCTAACTGAGGGCTGGAACACTGGAAACCAAGAGAGGAAAGAAGGAAGGAAATGCCATTCAATATTGCTGGAAATTCCATAGAAATTCCAATGAAAATGTGCTGTGCATGTTTAGTTTTGTTTTTTTTTTCATAGCATGGAATGGCCCCACTGCAGCCTTGAGTCCCTTCTGCAGGATGCCCAGAGCAGCAGTTATCCTTGGGATGGGCACTCCCTGGGCTTTCCCTTGGTCTGTGCACAAGGAATGGGAAGTTTGATGTCCTGGTTTTCAGAGCAGCTCTGCATGGATCATCTCCTGCAACTTCAGGAACTTTCTGTGCAGAATCAAAGGTCAGGCCCCGTGGCAAAGCCATAAGATTCCTCACCAGAGGGAACACCAAGGCATGGTCCTTTCTGCCTTTCTGCCATGAGAAGAGGAGGCTTTGTTCAGCAATCACTCTTATTCCAGACCTATTTGTTGCTCAGGCTACAATAAATCAGGAGTACCTGACTTCTTCAGCATCTCTCAGACCCAGAACCCAGAAGGTTTTTAGGAACATGCTCCAGAAAAGTAGAAACTTGCTGAAAAACAGAGGAAGAAAAGCCAGAGGGACCTGTGGAGGCACAGAGTGCCAAAGCCAGGCAGAGACCAGATTTTTCATTTGCCTCCCAGCCTSTGCACACCCAGACTCCAGCAATAGCTGGAGAGGACTGGCAGARACCTACAGAAATAAGGAAAGCAGTAAGAATCAAGAAAGCAGGAGGAATAAATTCTGTCTGGAAGGTGCTCCCACTGMTTGCCCACAGCTGATTGTAGCTTAGCCCTGTGGTGTGGGTAATGCTGTGTTTGGGACAAGGAGAGAAAGAGCCAGCTGGAGCAGAGCCCACCCTGACTCCTCCTGMGATCTGGTCACAGGGAAGAGCATTGGGGCAATGAAAAGTACATTTTAAAGAGCCACATTTCACCCCTTTTCCAGCACAACCGTTCCCAGTTGCTCTGGAAGGCCAACAGAGACAAGAAGGGAGAATTCCCCCCTGTCAGTGCAGAATCAGATGTGYCAGCTGGCGGGCTCTGTGTAAAGCCTTTACCAAAATCATGTTAATCTCACTGTTAAACTCCACTCTCCAGGCTTGGAGAACACAGWGCAGCCCACCCATGGCACCAAGGCTGACCCAGCACCTCCCTTTTGCCACTGCCCARGTGTGCTGAGCTGATCTGAAWCACCACGACRGACCAAATCCCATTTCCAGCCACGRGRGTGCTTTGCCTTGCTCCTCAACCTGCCCATTCTAATGACTTGCAATTAAACCAAAGCCTTCCTCATGCTCTGGGGCTCCCTGGGTGAGGCTGTGGCTTTAATTTCACCCRTCTCACAGCAGCAGGCTCCAGGATTATGACTCACGTGCTGTGGGAAGTAATGGTGATCCAAAAAGCAAACGGAGGTGGGCACTGAAGGAGAAATCACTTATGCAAATAGAAATATTTTCAATAATGATCAACAGCATGAGAAAGAATATAGGCAAAATTACATTAGGCAGAGGAGTTTCATTTTTTAAAATGTTCCCTAAGTGCCAGAAATCTTCCCATCTTCATTTTTCCCTTTAAACTCTGTCATTTGTACAGCCTATTAACCTTTAACTTTATGACTATCCTAACGTGAAATACTGGCAGCATTTAAGTCTGAGAATACTAGAGAGCTACCTTTCTGGTTGGCAACAGAGGTGAAGCACTTTCTGTTAAATCAGTCATTTTTAATATCAGTCATATACACACAGCATCAGAGACACTATTTTTAGATTCACGTGCTGCTGTTACTCATAATAAATTCTGTACAAACCCCAGGGATCTTACACAGCCCTTCTTGTCTGTCCTCTCTCAGTTCATCTCCCTAATTGTAGCCTTCAATTCTGCTCAGAAGTAGAGGAGAAAATTAAATCAAATCGCTTCCTTCAAACTCCCTCTTTCCTGCTCTTAAAAAAGACAATGTAAAATTAATTAGTTGTGTTTACAGGAGTGGCTGAGGAGTTGAAACTTGGTGGTGTGAGGCCCTGAACCAGCTTTTCCAGCCATTTCTGCCCTGTGGGGCAGGTGAGGGGGGTGATGAAGTGACTTCCAAAAGGTGGTGGGGTGGTGAGAGCTGGGGCTGCATCGATTCCACCTGGGGCAGGGATGGCAGAGCTTCAGCACCGAGCTCGGGAGGCTTTAATTGTTCCCATTAGTTCAAACACAGGAGTGACAAGGGCTGCTCAGACCCGAGGACAGGAAGCTCTGTTGTTTGTAGCTAAATCTCAGTGATTAAACAGCAGCCAGGGCTGAGGGGGGATGATCTCTTGGGAATCTGCTGGAATTTGAAATGGAAAGAAGTCTTAGAACTTTGGGCTTGTAGGTTAAGCATGAGCCCATCAAACAAAATATTTAAAGATTAAGTCAAAAGCATAAATATCCTCATTAACAATATTTTATTAATCATTAACTCCTTAGAAGGTCTTATAAATAAAAGTCTTGTAACCTTCTGAACCATTATATAGCGATGTAAACCAAACTCACCCTTCCTACCTATGTAAAAATAAGAAAATAAATCACATCATCAAAAAAAACTCAGGAGTCTCCTCTCTAACTTATTCAAAATTCCTTCAAAAYTGCCCACAGGAATGTGCTGGCTCTCCTCTCTGTCAGTGAGGGCGTGGGGCATCACTGTGGCCTGGGAGAGCTTCCAGAAAGAACTCCCAGCTGGAGAGAGCAGCCAAAGCTGTTACACTGAMGGCAGGGAAAACATTGCCTCAGAGCTGCACCACCAGGATTTACTGACACAAAGCCTTCCCCTCTTGCCCTGCTCTCCCAGGCTCAGCAAACCTTGGAGCAGCCCAGCAGGAGCCCTGSAGCAGCACTCAAAACCAGATTTCCAGGCAGGGCACAGTGCCTCTGTCCTTKATCACAAAATACCCAGCCCCAAGGTGGGGTGGTGTTCACAGGAGTCCCAGGGTGAGGGAAGAGATGAGAATCTTGACTCCCTTCAGGCTGATTTATTATTTCCTGATATATATTATATTAAAAGAAAACTTAAAGAAAATTATTTTATTATATATATTATATAAAAAGAAAACATTTTATATTAGAAGAAATTAATATAAAAGAAAATATATTTTATTATATATATTACATTAAAAGAAAATTTAGTATACTAAAACTATACTAAAAGAATAGAAGAAAGGATTTCATCAGAAGACTGGCAAGGAATAGAAAGGAATGAATGATAATAAAATCTTGTGACTGCCCAGAGAGTCTGAGCCAGCTGGGCTGTGATTGGCCATTAATTAAAAACATCCACATGAGACCAATCACAGATGCACCTGTTGCATTCCACAGCAGCAGATAATAATTGTTTACATTTTGTTCCTGAGGCCTCTCAGCTTCTCAGGAGAAAAATCCTGGCAAAAGGATTTTTCATAAAATAATGTCAGTGACAGCAAGGAGCAAGAGCAGCCCCACAGTGGCCCTGGCTGCCCAGCCCTTCCCTGCACACCTTGGGGTGGGCAGAGGATGCCCAGGGCTGTCACCCTGGTTTTTTAAGATTTTCTAGGCCTTCTGATATGGACATTCTTGTGGTGAACTTTCTCAGACACTTTCTGTAAATAACTGATTGTTCTGTCTTCTTTTATGGAGGAGGAGAAAGTTGATGGACTGTTGGTTTGTCCAGTGTGATTGGAGAGGTGTCACTGTCACCCTCCAATCCACTGTCACTTTTGGAAAACTATAAATGTTGGAGTCAAGGAAATAAACGCTCTCTTTCCTCCTTCACCTAGAGAACAGTGGTGTGCTTGCATTCTTTCGTGTCCGATAGCGACACAGGGCTGCTCAAATGTCCCCTTTGTCACCTGCAGGGCACGGMGCTCCCTTCCTGAGTGAAGGAGTGGGCAGTGCTGGTGCTGCTGTGCTGCAGCTCAGTGACAAAGGTTTGAACCAGCAGATTTCACTCTGATGCAAACTCACTTCTGAGAGTTTCCCTTAGGGGATTTTCTGCTCTCAGCACTGCTTCCCTCAGCCTGAGAAAGGTCTGGCTTCTTCCCCCCTCTGGCTGGGGCTGCAGTCTTGCTTTTGGGCAGAAATGACCACACACCAGCCCAGGCTGAGCAGGAGCTCTGGAAGGGTTTTTCACCACGGATCAAATTCAACCAGGGAAAAGAAATATGTGGGGCAGCTAAAGATTGGAGCAATCCTTGGCCAAAGGAGGAAATCCAGAGCTAGGCTTGCTCTTGCATCCTGWGTGTCCTACAGCTCTGCAGCCTGTCCTTTCTACTCCTTCGAGGGGATTCCTGAGGCGGAATTTACGTTTATGTTGGTGTCTGGGTTTTCCAGCAGCCTCTGCCCAAATCATTAGTGGAATGGGGTTCAGCACACAGCAGGATCTCCTCAGGGGCCAGCACAGCTCCTGCAGGGACAGCTGGCACGTGCCACCAACCCCTGTCACCCCTGTCACCCCTGTCACCCCCTGCTCTCACCGAGGCACCCGAGGAAAGCCCCAAACCTTCAGCACATCCAGCCACCTCCCCATGGAGCTGCTGCTCCAAACTCCACCTGGGTTTTTAGAGACAGGATCAGTTTAGGAGTGCTCCTGGGCCCTGCTGGTTTTAGTACAACAGTCAGAGGTTTAAAGCTTAGCCTGTGTTTYATTGCTGCTCTGAATAACAGCAGCAGGATCTGGTGCTCACTCTCCTCACTGACCCAGCGCTGGGACAGAAACGTGGCACCAGCCTCACACCAAAATTTGGGCATTTGTCCCAAACCTGAAAATCAGATGATCCCAAATTCTTCTTTTTTTTTTTATTTTAAAAGTAGGTATATATTATTGTCTCTGCTTTTTATTAAGAGAAGGGACTACTGTTGGGTTAAGAACGATTTATTGCTCAGATAAACATCCGTTTCAGAGGTTGTGAGATTTTAAAGGACTAAGTAGTTGGTTATAGCTCAAGAGTGGTCACAAGCTTTTTGTTATAGGATAATATATAACTYTCTAATCTAATGAATAGGTGCTACAAAGTTTATTTTGTTTTTTCGACTTACCACTTTTACTTAATTTTGTTGTACTGTGGATACTTTTGTCTAATGGGTTTTTGTTTGACAAGCACACGTTTCTATTATAATTTTAAACTTTTAACCTACTCTATATAGTTACTCTAACTATATATTTTTTTTTCTGATATGCACACATGTTTCTATTATAATTTTAAACTCTTAGCTTACTCTGTATAGCTATTCTTACATTATAAACCCTTCATCATCTTATCAGTACAGTGTCTCACTTATTTAAGGCGTAGTTTTTCTTACAACTARAGAKACARAAGTTTATGATTTTTCTGCTTAATGTCTGTGTGTTTTGTTTTTACATCAATCTAAGTTTCTTTTAAGGCTATAGATCAAACTCTTCAGTGGCTGCAGAAGTTTCTGTTTTTCTYATTCCCACAGGTYCAYTTTCCTAAAAAGAATGTAAGCACAAATGAATTTGGAAGGGAAACTATGTAAAGCTGCTTGTTAATTTAGCTCCCACTCTCTGGTATTCCATTTTTGGCATTTTCCTAAAGTTTTCATCTCTCCTAGTCTTGTTTTATGGTTAGTATAGGGCCAGCCTGAAAGATAATATATTGTGACTGTTATATTATTTATTTCAAAGCCAAGTTATTGATTATTGCAGGCTGAAAGTGACAAATGGCATCAGYGAAAGGCACGGTCAGCGAGTTCTATTAAAGAAATGATAGTATTGCTCATGGATTGTTAAAAGGTTCAGTTTAGATACTTTATAGGTTTATATCCATCACTATTTAATGACCAAATGATGAAAAATACGAGTCACAGGGACAATTTCTTTCTGTTACWGTTTTACATTTAAGCAGTTAGCAAAATAAGAGAAAATTTTTTGTGCTAAGGGTTTATGCACCCAGACCTTGTAATCTGGGACTGAGCTTGATTATTTGAAAGGCAATGATTCAATACAGGTGACTCTTGTGCACTGGAGTGGATCAAATCCTCCCTGTGCAGTGCTGGTGCAGAAATGCTGGGGATGGGATGGGGTGGGATGGGGTGGGATGGGATGGGATGGGATGGGGATGGGATGGGATGGAATGGGATGGGATGGAATGGGATGGGATGGAATGGGATGGAATGGAGATCCAGAGGGGCAGGAGGGGTTTGTGGGGGGTCCATTGTGTTACAGCCCCCAGCAAGGAGCCCCCTGAGTCCCCAGAGCTGCCTCCTGGGGCCCAGTCCCAGGCCAAGGCTCAGGGAAATTCTCATTTTCCCAGCATGATTCCACCAGGCTGGGCAGAGGAGTTTGGGGTGGGTCACTCTGGAGGGACAGACAGACATTGATGGGCAGGAGCCAATCCCACCCCGGGGCAGTCCTGGTGTCTCTGATGTCCCTGATACCCTCCATTCCCCTTCCTAAAGGGAGCCAGAGTAGGATTTGTCCTGTTTTCCCCATATTTAACTCCTCAAGCTCGAGCTGGAGGCCAGCATTACTTTTTTTGTTTGCCACAGGTAGGAAAGCCTCTCTTCTCACTCGTATTCTCTCGGAGCCATCTGCTCAGAACACTTTCAAAATGAGGGCAATTAGAGATAAGAGCTAATAACACTCCAACCTGCACGCTGGGAAATGCCATTTAATCACCATTGCCTGGGCTGGCAAATCAGGAGCAGCCTCTGCCTGGGCCAGGGTGATAAAGCTCCCAGGCAGGCTCAAATGAAGAGCCCAGCTGCAGAGTTTGCCACCGTGAATTGTAGCTGCAAGACCTGGAATCTGGCCTGAAGAGCTGATATAAATCCAGCAGGATAAATCTTTCCCCACTGCCTGTGGTTTCACACCGCCTTAACTCAACTCTTTTACCTAATCTCTGACCTTCCTTTGTAATTTTTCACGTTTCCCAGGTGAAGCTCAGGGTGCTCGTGGGCTGAGGCTGAGCCAGCAGGGCTGGGGAGTTCAGGTTTTCTCCTGGGGGYGATGAGCAGGGCTGTGCTGGTGGGAACCTCTGGCAGTGCTCTGCACTCAATTTCCCAGTGGCAGGAGCATCACTGGGTTTCCTRCTCCTGCATCCTGGGGCAGAAACGAGCTCTGTGGAATCTGAGAGCAGGAGCAGGATGGGAGCTGCTCTCCCACCAACAGCTACAGGGAAGGTTCCCAGCTCCAGAGCCAGGGGGATTGGCCACAGTCCCTGGCAGGTGCAGCAGGACAGTGCTGTGAGGGTGCTCAGGATGAGGTGAGAGATGAGAATTTGACTCCAAGTTCTCAGAATATATATATG
>NDFG01000845.1:53625-118625 GCA_002167245.1 Sporophila hypoxantha | reverse complement strand
CCAAAAAGCACAACTTTGTTCTTAAAAAYTGCTTTAAAACTCCAGGGATGGTGAAATTGCTCACTGTGCTCTAGCTGGCAGCAGATTTGGAGCCTTGCTGGCTGTGGAGAGCCTGCAGCTCTGGGTTTGGTGGCCAGGTCCCCAGGCTGCCCTGTGCTCCCAGMGAGCAGAAGAGCCTTGCTGGTGGCCTGGTGAGCCCCTGGGGCACAGAGCCCCCACACAGGARTCCCTGTGTCAGTTTATGGCCAGCTCAGTCTCAGGCTGGGTGGGAGTGGTGACACAAAGATTTCTGCCTCCTCTCCAACCTGCTGTACAGATCTACTCCACAACTGGCTGCAAGCCATTATTCCCACAACTGTTGCTGCTTTTTAAGCCCTACAGCTGCTCTGCACCATCCTAACCACCTCTCTGACTGTTCATTAGGGACCTGCAATGCTCCTGGTTTATGCCATTTACACCTGGATTTAACTAACCTGGGTTTTGTGCCCCATCACCTCTTCATTACGGGGCTGAATCGCTTCCTGAGGACCAAACCATGCAGAGTCTTGGGCGCCTTCTCTTGCCATCCATTTCACTTAGGCACCTGCTCTCCGTGGAAATTGATGGCCAACTCGGGTTGGATGAGCCCTGAGCTCAGGTTCTGCACTCAAAAATCTTCATTTGCAGCAAAAAGGGCTGCACGTGGCTGGGGAGGAGGCAAAGCAATGTGTGCYTGGCCATCGAGGACCGAAGGGCTAATCAGGGATCAATAATCACAATSATCCAGGTAACTGCTTTGGAATATTTAATCAGGGGCAGCAATTAAGGTTCTTTTGGATGTTGCAAATTCAAGGGCTTGAATCCAAGTCAAGTGTTCAGCTTTAAGGATTGCACAAGTTTCCCCAAATGATGTTTCCTCCCGCTCCAGCTCAGCTGCTGCAGAGCCAGCACAAAGATCACATGAAACCGAAATTAACTCCACTTTTAAATAATGCCCAGCTAAAAATAAAATTTATAATTTAACTGGCATCATAGCCAAGCATTAAATACTTCCCAAGGAAATTTTGGATTTTATAAAGCATAAAGATCTGCCAGAATTCCTCAGCTGATGTGCTATTGGGCTTTTTGGCTTTATTTCTCTAAATGATATTCAGAGTTTGAAAGTGAAGAAGAATATTTGCTTCCTGGTAGCCTGAATTCCACCAAGATACAAATCTCTGTCTCTTTGAGAATGATAAAAGAAGTCAGGCAGGGTATTGTATACCATCCTGCATTAAGAAAAACTCGAAGGTTTAAGGCCATCTGTATTTAGATCCAAGGACAGATGAGACATTTAAGTTTTAGTAGCACTCAGTTATACACCTGACATAGAGAAATGGCTGCAATCCTTTTTATCAGGCTGGAGAATAGGCATTAAATGACAAAATATTAGTCAGGCCATAGATCCCCGAAATGTATAAGTTCTGCAGCAGCTTCATTAAATCTGTTTTTTGTCACAGAGGAGAGAAGGGTCTGGTACAACATCACCAGCGTTTGAGGCATTGGGCTTTTAGAGATACTTCATCCATCTGTCTATTTTCATATTTATTGTTTTACCAATCACTTTATTCATCCATCTGTTCATCTGTGTAAACCCATTTTTTTAAATTTTAATTTTTATTTATGGACTGACCTTAATAAACTCCCCTCAAGTACGGCGTGTTTATCACTGTCACGGATGAAAACGTTATTAATGACGGGAGGGCCGCGCGGGGACCACGGGCGCCCTTTAAATTCCTTTTCAGCTGACTGGGCTGCAGCCCCTCAGCTGGGAGGGGGTGGCTGGATCGATAAGGTCGGAGTTCAGGCACTGGTCCCATCTCCTCCATCATCCCCATCGCTGCCAGATGACCATGCRTGCAGGTGGAGCGGGGGCATCTCGGCGCCAAAGGCTTTCCTTCGGCTCCCCCAGCTTTTCCTGCACCCTAGGAAAAGCTGGGGGCAGCCTGGCATGGTTATTTTGGGATGTGCACAAGGGAACATGTGGGTGTCAAAGGAAAGGAGCAGCCCAGGGTGTTTGGAGGCTGAGGGGTTCAGCTCTTCAGGGAAATTCTGGCTGAGCATAAATTGGAGATGCACTGGCTGTTAAATGCTCTCCACACTCCGTGAAGGAAGGGGAGGTGAGTTGGTTTGCAGCGCAGTCACCAGGGCTGTGCTTTCAATCCAGCCACCCAAAATGCTTTAATTTCCTCAGGGCCAGGGCTCTGAAAGAAGGGGAGGTGAGTTGGTTTGCACACAGTCACCAGGGCCTGTCTCTTATACACATCTAGATGTGTATAAGAGACAGGGTCTGTTGTTTTGAGCACAGTCACCAGGGCTGTGCTTTCAATCCAGCCACCCAAAATGCTTTYATTCCTCAGGGCCAGGGCRGCTCACCACAGCAGAGGCACCTGCAGCAGCCAGGGCTCCCACACCACACCTGGTTTGGGCAGCAAGCTCCRCTTCACACGTGCACAYCTCCCAGCACCCTTCAGAAAATGCTCTTTGTTACCTCTGACCATGCCCATCCCTAATTTCCCCCAGCAATATGGGGGATAATTCCATGGAAGGTGCTGGGAGTGCCTCGAGGGCCTCGAAATTACGCACCCATGGATTAAGAGCGTTTCAAATTTATGACAGGCAATAGTCACGAGGTGGCTATAAATGCTTTACGGGTTCACTTCGTTGACATAAAGCCTAACCTTGCCACAAAAATACATTTTTATTCCGCTGGCTTAAAGCAGGTTTGACAAATACTCTCCAGGATAACTCAACCCTCGCGTTTTATCTTTGCTTGGCCCAGGCGCCGGCCGRGACAGAGTTTTGTCATGAAAGATGGAGCTCCGAGGCTGGGGACATTCCCCTCATGGCTTCATCTCACCTCCCAGCTCATTAGAAACCTTGGGCTCCTGCCTAGCATTTTATTTTGACATCAGAGGTGTAAATCAAGTCATAAACATATTTAAACTAATGTTGTTGAAAATCCGTAATTCTGACAGGGAAATGAGCGGCAAAAAGTGCATATAATATTTGGTGACATGTAATTTTAACTTCATCCCGTCCCTTTGCTTTTGAGCCATTGTTACCTGCAGGAAAAGGCAATAAAATAAGGATGTACAAGAATGTGTCAAATGTAGGGCTTCCCTAAATTARGCTCTCAGGCACAGATTAATACATTTAATACATTCCAGTCATGAGTGAAGTACTTATAGCAGAACAACTGCTCCTTCAGTGATATCATTCACTGGAATGAACTACAGCTAACAGTGACAAGCTGGAAAAATGCCCCCACTTTTCAAACTGTACAAATGGCATTTGGACACAGTAACTCAAAACTGGACACTTCATTTCAAGTTTAAAGCTAGTGGTCCAGTCAAAAGCTATTACTCCATCTTCTTTATTTGTAGTCCATGCTTTTGTGCTCTTTAAGAATCAAATAAATACTGGTGTAATGGTTAGCAACTGCCAGTTCAACGAAAAATACTGCTAAATTCGCCAATAAGTCTTTTTTCTACACACACAAATTTATGACATAAGAACTGAACCCATTCCTGTTACAATGTCTGGATAGTTTTTTAATGTAGAGGGAGACTCACTTTAGTGATAAGAGTTTAAACCTCAACTCCTTTTTCCTTCTCTCTGGATCATACATCTGGATAGGGAAGAGCCTGAGACAAACGGCCCCTGTGTGCCAGCTGAGGTGCACTGAGCTGGCCTGTGCTCAGCTCCAGCACAGCTGGGGAAAAAGCTGCCCCTGGTGATGCCTCAGGTTTGGCTTTTCTGTTTTTCACATTCTGTGCTGCTTTAGTGTGTGGGTCTGGGCTCCATATTAGGATTTGGTGAGTTCTCTGCACAGAGCAGGGAGACAAAACAATTCCTGCTCCAGCTGGGCACCAAGGACAAATGATCCAAATCTCAGACCAAGAGCACAAACACCGTGGGCTGCAGAGAGAAAAACAAGCAGGGTGGGACTGCAGGGGCTAAAGCTGGAATGGGACAATGAACTGCAAGGTGCAAATGGAGCAGAACTGATCCCAGGGACAGACCCCGTGCCCGGCCGTGCATTTTGGGGCCATTTTGGMTCATCTTGGGTGCAGCCCTGGCTGGGCTCTTGTGCTGCCCAAGGTGGATCCATGGAGGAGATCCTTTGAATAAATCCCTGCTTTATTCTMTAGCTCTGRCCAGCCTCTGRTCTAGGGCAGCCTGCACAAGGCATCAGTGGCTCTGCACTGACTCTTTCCCTTTTGCTTCCCCACTGGGATTATTTGCTCTGGGATTGTTTAAATGTGGATGCAAGGTCTGGCCCCTGCTCTGCATTATTTTAAGAACTGGATGGAGAAGGAGACTTGAGATGGTTAAAACCTCACTAAAGCCTTTTCAGTTCTTTATCATCCTCTTTGGTCTACTATTTACTCTTCCCCACCACTGGCTAATAATAATTAGACCCCAATTTGTGATCAGCACATGGGTCCTGTCTCTGTGCAAAGGGAGGGAGCAGCACTTCCCTCTGTCAGAGGAGGATTCTCTACAGGAACCAGAGCTGGGACTGGGGCTGGTTCCTTTCCATTCACTGTAGCACCATGTGCAGGCTTCAGGGCTGGAGTTTTTCATTTCTGGTTGATCCTCTTATGCAGAATAAGCAATCCTCCAGAGCAATCAGGTGCATCACACCCCCAGAGAAATCTGCTGTGTCCCCACACAGCCCCTGCACCAAGGGACACACGGGGGGTTTGTGAATTAATGTTTATTCCAGACAATGGCTGTGCTAAAAAAGTGCATTATTWGGTGCTACATCACACCTAGAAAAACACAGATTTGTTTATTACACCAGGAACTGTGCTAAACTTCTGCATTTGGCTGATGTGAGACCCAAACAGGGACAGTGTGATGAAGGGATAAATATTCCAAGTGCCACTGGAATATTGCCAAGCTCCCCAGCCAGCTTTTTRACAGTGTGTTGAGCAAATGCTACATTAAAACAAGAGATGAACAATGGATTTGTCTCTAAAAGGAGAAAAACTCACACCCTGACACTTTCTCAGAAAASTACCCAAAGGTGCTGCCCCAGGCTCATGAGATTYCTTTCAAATTGTTTGAGGGGACACAGGGAACTAAACCACAAGTTATTCTGGATATTGTGGATATATTGGTTTTGTTTTCCAGCTTCCCCAGGTAGTAATTATAGGCCTGCTCTGTTTTGTTACAGATARTTGCAGCCTCAAAAACATGGGGCTGTTCTCATGGGTTTTTCCACCCCTGCAGGCTCTGTGGTGTCCCATCAGCAGAAGACCCACCAGTATCAGGAACACTCAAAAAAACCTGTCTGGAAACAGAAATTATTTTCATTTTAAAGAAATGTCTTACATTTTCTTTAATTCAGTTTCTTAAAGATGGTGAAGAAGGATTTTATGTTCCAAGTAATTRCATTTGGTGTCATAATTACATCTGGATTAATTCTACCGACATTTAATATTAGGAGGGGTTTTGGTTTTGGTTTTTTTTTCTGATCTGCAGGGTAGATTGTAAAGATTTTATATGACTACAGGTAATGTGAACTGGGAAGGACTGTGATAACCTGAACCAAAGCAGGTTTTGGGAGTGAGAGGGATAAATGGCAGGTGTGACAGGGGCAGGACTGTCCCTGGGATCTCTGCAGTGACATTTTGAGGACACAAAGACCCTGGCAGCTCTRGTGCAGAGAAAAGCAGGCTGCTATTACAAACACCTCTGCCCCCTCACTTTGCCACTGCTGGCACCAAAACCACCCTGCCTGCTGCTATTTCCTTCTAGTGCAGAAAATCACCAATTTTCCTTWAAAAACAATCTAGACCCTGGTTTGTATTAGCTCACACCCAGTCCTAACCCAGTTTGTAAACACCTTGGCGCAGATTCTGTATTTTTTTTTTGGCATTTACCCACCTGAGTGTGGTTTATATGCATCCTGTACCACAGCTAGGGATCCTGGGTCAATACAAGTAGGGATGAAAAATAACACTGTGCTCTAAACTGCTGTGACTAATCCCTTGGATTAGAAATACCAAAAACCAATTCAATCCATACTGCAGGATTTTATCTGAGGCCAACTACTTATTCAAAATTTTACCTGCTTTTCCATGGAATGATAGCAAAACACATCTCCAAGTCTGGTTTTGACTCATCAAATCCTGTTGACAAAATGATTTGTTTTGAGAATTAAATGAAAGCCTTTTCAGAAGAACTCTCCTCAAATGGAAACAAGGAAATCAGCCCTCAAATGTGTCATCCTTGGAAAACCCAACAGGACATGGGTTCTCCTGCTGCAGTGCCCGTGCAGAACACAGAGCAAACTGACAAAATAATTGGATTATACATGCACAATTCAGACTTTCAGTTACTGGGTGCTTTCTTGTTCCTGGTTTCCACAGAAAAGTCAGGTTTTTGTTCCTTAAGTCCTTGTACTGCTTATTTACATATGAAAAGGTAAGTTTATAAAAGAGCTTTCCTATTTTACTCCACCTAATAGTTAATAATTTAAATCTGTAGCCATTATCATCATATAGATTGACACAAATGGCATATGGATCATTCTGGGGATGAGGGTTAGTTTCTTTTAAGAGAGAATTGTTTTAGTTTTTGCAGGAAATTAATCAGGGGAATGGGCTTTGTGGAGCATGGAGCAAATCTAATCTGTTCTTTGTTCAAATTTGCCTTGCTCCAATTCCTAGCAATTGTAGACAACATGCTCTTTTGTTCAGGAGCCACTTGTTACATGCATAATTAGAGACTGCAGTAGCTGTGTTTAAAGAAAAACTGTTTTCCAATGTAATGTGTGATCTTGATAATAGTATTTTCATCAAAGGTAGCAATTACATTCATTAAGCTGGGACTGGCAAGGCAGCAAGGAAATTAAGTGGAAGGTGAATAAAAAGCTCCCCGTTTCTTTTTAAAATCTCTGCCTCTTTATAAGTTGAAATGCACCACGTTGAGCTGCAAACTGGAAAATACATACTGAATATAAGGGGGAAAAAAGAAAGAAAGAAAGAAAGGAAAAAATAAAGTCCTCCTTAACCTTTCTGAATAATGATCCAGAAGATATTCTAGGGACACCTACTATAGATGCACTTTTCAAATTAAAGGGCTTTATTCTACATTAATTTCTTATGCAAGTTTTAAACGAGCTCAACATATGATTCAGGTCTTTAAAGGCTCCAGGGCTCTCTAGGATTAATTCACTGTTCTTTTCACACATGAATTAATTGTTTTGTGTTCTCAAAAACAGCAAACAGCACATAAATCAACCAGTTTGGAAAAGGCACAAGGCTGGTGCCTTTTGCAAATCACTGAAGTTTACTCTTTACACTCCATTATTGTAARATGCAACTTTTAAAGGAAAAGCTGGGAAAGTAGGACATATGTTCTTAATTCTAAGTGGATTTCTTGAATGCATAACTCATTTCAGTGATCTGAMTCCTTGAAAGACCAAAGTTGTGGAGCACTGAAAAGCTGTTCTTCCAGCATGCCGGTTGTTAATTTCCCAATTAATAAATCAATTACACATCACTAATATACTTGCAAACATTCCCACATAAATAGAGCTAGTTTTAAGTTGTTTGGTTTTTTTTAACCTTCTTTTTGCCTTAAGCTTTGGAAGAGTGAGATTTGGAGATGGAAAACTGTGAAAATCTGGAGATGTGAGCGCAGAGCCCCACGAGGGGCTGTGCCTGGGCTCCCCCAGGCTGAGCACACACACAGCAAGCTCATTTTTAACCCCCAAAATCCCATCCTGATTTTATTCCAGGCACTGTCCCAGGCTAAGTGGGGGAAGTGTGTGTCCCCTCACAGCTCTGTTGGCAGCAAGGGCAGGGCATCACTGCTGACAAGTCCCTGCTTCAGATCAGGGCTGAGGCAGGATTTTGCAGGAAAATGCCCCAATTCAGGGTCTCAACCAGCACCAAGCAGAGCAGGTGACACCTGCAGCAAGGGGGATGAGTTAAATTTACCAGCAGGGCAGGTACTGAGGAGGGTGGTGGCAGGAAATGTGCTCCCTCCTCAGCAGGGATGTCCCAGCCCACTCCCAGCTCAAGGTAAGAGASAAAACTGCAGCCAGAACCCAGCTGCCCATGCCTCCAAAAATAACTGTTTGTCCCTCTGCCCTTCCCAGAAATAGAATCTGAAACCACAGCATCTTGGCCAAATTGGAATTTGTATAGTTCTGCGAAGCATTTCCTTCAGTTAGGAATGATTTAATTATTCTTCACTTCCTCTTCTAGAAATCATTCCTGGATAATGAGGTTAGCATAGAGCAGATATGTTTCAGTCAAGGAATAGATGTAATTTAGTGCCAGAAGGCTTTTACAGTTGGGAAAAAAAAAAAAAAAAAAGGTTTTTGGACACTTCTAAATAGAAGCAGCAGGATAGAGAAGGTTTGCTATTAAATTAGAACAGTCTGAGACACCAGACCATGGGGTGCTTTAACCCAGTGCTGTGTCAGCCCCTGCAGAATCAGAGCGCTCCCCTGCAGCCCAGATTCTTACACAAGGGTAACAAGGCACATTTTAAATAATTATTAAATAATGGCAAGCTGCATTACTGCCAGAGAATTGTTTATCTCTGCAAATTGGATCACTGGAGTCAAAGCACAGTAYAGCTAAAATTCTTCCAGCATTCAATGGAAGATCTGTTGCTGCACCTTCCCTTGGTCCTTGGAAACTGTGAATCCTGCATGGCACTCAAATGCATTTTATGACAAATATCCTGCTGAATCCAGCTTTTATTATTRATGCAACAGTCAAAATAAACTGCCTTATCAATCTAATGTAGGCACTGCTGCAATTAAACACGGAAAATTATTTTCTTTCTAAAGCCCGTTAGACATAGATTGAGAGGACCAAGTCTATCTTCAGCAGCTCCATTGACCAAACAAGTCCTTTGGAGCCTTTCACTATTGAACTATGCTTCCAGAACCTTTTCTTTTTAAATTATTCCTGGATTATTTTTACTGCAGTTTAGCAAATTTCTTCTACAGAAAACCAAAGAGTGTCCAGAGAAGCTAACGTCAAACATGTAATTATCATGTCTTTGGGAATGATCGAAACAAAAGCAGAAAACCTCAACAACACAGTGTTAAATTCAAACCTGCTCTGTTTGGACTGAAAAATTTGCACTTAATTTGCATGTTTAYGATACAAATTAAGGAATAGAAGAATTTTACAGGGTGTCCTTGAAAACAATTCAGGACAAAAAAGTCCAAGAGTCTTGTGGCAAACTTAATGTGATGAGAAGGATGATCAGAAAATGATTTTGTTCAGCTGAGGGCTGGGTCATTGCTTGAGCCTTGGCTGAATGTCCCTGGCTGAAGGCAGCAAAGAGCCCCCCTTTAGCCTCACTAAAAAGAAATCACTAAAAACTTGACCTTTTTTATTTTGTCTAAGTCCTCCAGTGTTAGCAGCTCWGCAGTTACTGAGAGGGAGAACAGCTTCAGAAAGATGTAAATCCAAATGATCTTGAAAGACAAAATATATAAAAATGCTATTACTGTCTAGTGAGACTGCACATATTTTTGATTTATATTTCTAAATATTTCACCAGAAAAAAAATGTTACAGTGTACACTGCATGTTCCTTTGAACAATAAACAAGCTATTAGGGAACACATTGGTTATTTCTAGTTACCCTGAATACATTCTGGGGCTGAGGAAAAGCATTTCTTCAGCTTTTGTGTATCCAGTACCAGCTCAGGGAAGTCAGWCAGCTGCTTTCAAAACAGACTGGGCTTCCAATCGAGCTTGGCTTGGTAGAAGAACTTGAAATGTGTCTCTCACCAAAAGATTTTCAAGTGGAAATGCAATAACATGTTAATTAGAAAAGTCTTTGCATAGCAAAAGGCTCCCAAAGAACAATAACTCTGTAGTTCATGTAAGCCTTTTCTAACACAATCTTTACATGGGGAAAAGAAAATATGAAAGAAAGAACAACAGCATAGAAAAGATGATACAAAATGTTGTATTTGAGTATTTCCCAAGTAGTGATTAAACACTTCTGTGGAAAWCTGCCTTGATCACCAAGCAGAACAGAGCTAGAGAAAGCTGACATGACACAGCCACTCTCTCCTGGTACAAAACCTGCAAGATCTGGCAACAATTTTAAATTACAGATTATTAGAGAACCATGAAATCATATACAAACATTGTATCAAGTAAAAAACAAAATTCAGGCACTTTTTAATACATTCTCAACACAGGTCTTTTCTTCTAACCAGGGAAGCTCACATGCAACATTTGATACCGAAAGTTGCTGTTCCAGGACAACAGACTGGATGGACTAAAGGCATAAAAAGGGGAAAGTCACTAATAAAACACATCTTGAGTACATAAAGTCTCCCAGCATTGCCCACACCAGCTCTGCAGCCTATGCCCACAGTGCCAAATGTAGAATTGCCATTGGTGACCACCCAAAAATGCCTGTCCCAAAGCAGAACAAGGGCTGGGAGCACTAAACAGCTCCTGGACAACAGCACAGCACTTCTCATTTCTAATCAAACATCTGAGGTCAGAGGCAAGGCTGSGATTMCAGGTCCCCTCCAACCCAAACCATTCTGTGACTCTCCCCAGAATCAGTGACCAGAGCAGCCAATGKTCTCCACACAGGTACCTGTCCTCTTAAAACAGCAAGGAAAGTTACTCAGGGGTTGTAATTGATTTGTGCACATACTCTTCCACAAAATTTTGTATACAAATACAATACATTATTTATTTCTTTCAAAACTGGGTACAAAATACAGCATACATAACAAAGACATGAAATATTTACAGCTGTAACATTAGTTGAAGGCTTGACCTTGCTTTATTGAGAAAAAAAAAGCTCATCAGCTACTGTGGAATTGCTGCTGAGGATGTTCAGCTTGTTTGCTGGACTCAGGCATCCCATATCAGACTGTCAGGAATCACATGAATCTCATTTCCCCCTGGTTATTTTTTCAAATGGATACCTGACACAGTCCCACACAAAGAGAATCTTTTTACATAATCCTGGATAGCCAGCCCTTAACAGTCCTTCAAAGAGCTCTGCACTTCCCTCCACAAAGGGTTTGCTRCTGGCACTGTATTGAAGCAGTAAAGTATTGCCAGTCTCACACAAAACTGCAGATGCCAAGCTGAGAGTGTCACAAACCAGGAGATCACAGCAAAACACAAACCCTGTTTTCTGTGGACACTCATGTGAGCAAAGCAGATTAAACCTCAGCAGCCAAGGGCTGCCTRACCTTGGCACAGCTCAGCACAGCAATCAACATTAACTCCAGCATTTTGCAGTGGGGTTTTGATTATTCTGGATTCACAGATAGCCTGTGTTGAGCAGAATAACTGCAGTTAAATGCTGTGGTGGCTAGTCTTAATTCTAGTCTTAATTCTAGTCTTAATTCTAATCTAAATAAGTGAATTAAGACTAGTTTTAATTCTAATCTAAATTTCCCCAGCTGTTTCAATTCAGCTGAAAGAAAGCCTGCAAGTAAATCTGAAATGCATTAATAATACTACTAATAATAATTATTAATAATAATAATATTGCTAGAAGAAAACTTCATAAATCATCTAGCCTACCRCCTTACTCTTGTATTTTTGTAAATCTCAAAGCTCTTGATCAAACTGATGTGGGAGGGGCATTTTTATTGGCACAAGGATAATCAGCACAATAACTCTTTGCCCATTACCAGGCAAAGRGTGTACATAGAGGGATTAATTCACTAAAGCAGTTACTTCCCTTTGAAGTCAGAGAACTTTTTAATAGTGCTTTTCATCCTTGCTTGTTTCTTTGTCTAAGGCACTGCTTGTTTTACAAATCCCACTTGTTAAGTGTCACTTGCCCTGYTTTTGCTAGGAAATCCTCTGGGAGTCTCAGCCTGTAATGTTCTAAGCTCCACTCAGAGTGAATCATCAGTGAAAGGCAAGCTTTAAAAATGAGATTCCTCTAAGTCAGCCAAAACCAGAAAACCAATCCTTCCCTCCCCAAAACACTTGAAACAGATTGCCAATTACAGCAATTAGGATGATTTTTCATATATTAAGCTTCCTGTCTCTTGATTATTAGTTAATTAGCTCTCCAGCACTGAAGAGGTTTCTGCTGTAAATAAAATGTCTAATTTTAGAGTAAACAGAGACAAATAAAAAAAAGCAAATACTTCCCAACCCCCTGCCCTTTTTTCTCTCTTAAAAAAAGGGAAAAACTGTGCTGGAGAACCACTAACTTCCAGGAGCAAGGAATTCTAGGCTGCAAATTAACAGTGCCTCCCTTTAAAGTTAGTAAAATGCATTGAATGTGGAAAGGCCACTGGGAGGTAGAATCACAGCACTCCCATTACCCAGCTTATATCTGTCCTTTTGCAGAACTACTAGAGCTTTTTTAACCCCATTTCAGAAAGATTTCAACTCAACCTTTTATGAAAGGAGAACTATAAATAGGCTCTTAGATTAAAACCCTTAACAGCTGAGAAGGCTGGAAAGGGAGGTGGATATTATCCACCTTTCAGGAGCACAAATTGGGGCTGCAAGGGCTTAATTACAAAGATATCCTTAAGAACACACTGAGGGCTGCTATCAAAATGACTCCAATTACAGCAGACATCACTCCACCTGGGAGAGAGGAAAGCATCAATTCCCTCTCTRTGCACCCCATGCTAATGCAGCAGCACACCCCAAGTGCAGCTCCACCCCACACCAGCTCTGCTGCACGTGGAGAGTCCCTTCTCCCAGGGGGAAAAACAGAAATGCCAGGGATTTGGATTCCAGGGATTTGGATTCCTTTGTTTTCACTCTGAAATCTCCAAGTGGAGGTGAACTACTGGCATGAGCTAAYGGAGCTAAATCCAGTGCTTGGAAGTGTCTCAGGCAGAAAGAAGTTTGGATTTGAATGTGGAATTCATGATTTCACATGAATTGCTCCCTCTCCTGAAATGGGGAACTCATGGTTTTCCCTATGATTTCACTGTGATAGTGTATTCTTATTTATGATGTCATCAATGCCTTCTGTAATTACCAATAAATTTACAATTAGTGTTAAGGGAAATAATTTTTATATAGCATCAAGGAAGTCCTTAMGGTTTCAGTACTCCTGTGCTAAGAATTTTGCAATTGTGCTCAACTGGATATTTGAAGTTCCTTCATATATTGTACCTGAAATCAGAAGAAAACAAATTAGTAGACTCTAAACCCACAGTGAGTTTATGAGYAGAGATCAAAATATCATCTTAAAGCCCAGTGAGAGCCTTTACAATTATGAAATGAAGCTTTACTGTGCAAGMACTAGCACAGAATTYTAATTATTTATATAATATTATAAARGTTTATATTTTATTATCTGTAACAATGAAAGCACTTTTCTGGCTGGCAACACATAATGCAAAGACATTTTCCTGAAAAGCAAGTCTTAAAATGCCAACAAAAATGAAGAAGTTCCAAATGCTATTATKATAAAAGCCAAAGGGTAATATTGTTAAAAATATCAAACTGATGTGCCCAAGGATTATCCTGATGAACAAGAAACCCTTGAAAAGAGAACTCCACATGGATTCAGATCTTAAAGCCAATGAAGGTATTTTAWTTCTTTTTTTTTTACATAAATTTTCTTAATACAATGGGAAACAGTGATTTTGTCTGTATTTTGTTGGTATCTAATCAAACATTTTAACTAGCCTTGCATGTACATACATTTATACCTAAAGTTTTATATCTGAGCCTTTGAATCAGTGTTGATACAGTCTCAAGGAAAAAATATCCTGAGAAAAAAAAGCCAGGCCTTCTTCCTGAAACTTTAATAGCACCAAAGCTACAAGAGATACTTGGTAAGAAAGTGGCACTCACCTATCTTGCAGTCACGGTAGTACTTTTCTATTGGGAAATTTTTGGTGAATCCAACACCTCCCATCCATTCAATACATTTACTGGTTGTCAGTGTTGCAACCTATGAAGAAAGTTTCAGAGTTACAGGATTCAACTTCAAACAGTAGCAGTAAAACTTATACTTTGTACCTGATAAATAACAAAACAGGGAATGAAGCAGTGACAAGAACAGGAGGGAAGAASGATGGGTTTTTTGGTATTCATCTTCAGCGAGCCATTTTAGGATAAAAACAACATAAATCAGAGGACATCAGGACTTCACTAATTGTTACAGCAATAGTTTCTATGCAAAGAAGGTATGCAAAGAAGGAAAAGTCATCCAGGTTTGAGTCATTTTAAGACTCACAGATGTGACCAGCAGAYCTGAAATGGTCACAAAMGAATTCTTTACAGTGTCATTTCTCATGCCACAATAAGATTTCTGAGAAAATTAAAGCTTTCTTGATAAGTGAAAGAATTATTTCACTTTCCTCTTTTAGTGTTGTTGGTTGGTTTTAAAGATTTTATTTATGGGCATTAGCAGKTTATTCTTTGGTGACTTAATTTAGATTCTGTGCATGGACTGAGAAACACAGAGTGGGTTGGGTTGGAGGGTGTAGCAGCGCTGGGGGGTAGGACAGTTGGGACGGTCAGAGACGAGAGATCTCTGCAGCCAGGTCTGGAACTTGGGGTTTATTGCAAAGGGCCTGGGTGCAGGGGCCTTTTGGAACTTGGGGTTTATTGCAAAGGGCCTGGGTGCAGGGGCCTGCTGGGAGCTGCCAGCCACAGCTCAGAGCAGGCCTGAGAGAAGAGAGGGGGAGAGAGGATGAGAGGGTAAGAGAGTAAGAGGGTAAGAGCTTAAGGAAGTAGAAAAGGTAAGAGAGAGAGGTTCCCATTACAATACAATAAATCTTCTTCTGTGCTGAATATTCTAATTCTCACTAACCAATCTAGTACAAGATACAAATCCTATAGCATTTACAACAGCCTATAAGAATCATTACATTACCATACTGTGTTACATTTTAAACCCTAAAAACTCCTCTTTGGGCCCCTTCTGCCAAGCTAGTAGGGTCTGCTCTGACCCTTGGACCTGTCTGCAAGCAGAGGSWYTTGTTTSATCAAAAGGGGATRACCTTCAGCCAGCCACWCCATTGTTTTCCAGTTGTTCAGTAACTYAYGGATCTCAAAGCTTGCTTTCATTTCAATCTTGCTTATAATTTTCATATTCTCAAAATCTTTTGCCAGACAATCATATTGATAAGGCTTTCCTGTTTCATCTTCCCCAACAGGAAGGGATTTTAAAACTCATCTCATTGCATCCCCTCTGCCAAGGGAGGGACACCTTCTACTAGCCCAGGTTGCCCCATGCRCCACCCAACTTGGCCTGGAACASCTCCAGGGARGTGGCATCRYAGATAAAAGCACATCCAGAGCTTCCACAGCCAAGATGAATTSCGAGTACACAGGGGGTAGCAGAAGGAGCTTTAGCAGCAGTGAGGGAGCTCAGGTACCTCAGCAGTGAAGTACTTGGCCATGCTGGCCTCCTTGATGGCCGGCCTGCCCGCCTCCGCCAGCCGCGCCGCGTTGTAGGTCAGCAGCCTGGCCGCCTCCAGCTGCGTGGCCACCTGGGCAATCTGGTGCTGCATCCCCTGCAAGAGCAGCACAGCACTCACACAGAGCCACAGCCCCTGCAAGAGCAGCACAGCACTCACACAGAGCCACAGCCCCTGCAGGAGCAGCACAGCACTCACACAGAGCCACAGCCCCTGCAGGAGCAGCACAGCACTCACACAGAGCCACAGCCCCTGCAAGGGCAGCACAGCACTCACACAGAGCCACAGCCCCTGCAAGAGCAGCACAGCACTCACACAGAGCCACAGCCCCTCTGGAGCTGCCAGCAACAACCATCCTGCTCACCATGCAATGCACTCTAAAATAAAAACATCAGGTCCAGGTGGGAAGTAATTCTGTGACAGGGTCTCTGGTGTRGAGATGACCCCGAGGRGTTAGAAAGTCTCTTTTTCCCAGCCCCAAGATTGAAGAAGGAGTCAGGATTCCTRYGCTCTGGTTCTCAAGGTTGTTTKTTTTCTGTTATCTATAACATTCTTTCTCTGACCTYCTGAGGTCTGTCTGGCAGGTTGGTRTGWGGCACACTGACCGCCCTTGGGGTGGTGTTATCTTTTTATACTAAAAACTACGTGTACTTTATTTACAGTAATTTTCCAATYCCTATCACCTATGRTAGACAGTGAGTTTATACTCRAAACCAATCCAAAAGTGCCACCATCACAGCAGAAGATGGAGYCTAAGAAGAAACAGGAGGAAGGACAAGACATGCCCAGATTCCTCCKTCTTGCCTCCTGAATCTCCATTCTAAAACCCCAAAATTCTACATTTTCACCCAGTGATAAATTCACTYTCATTCTATTCAAACTCTTGTGGCTTMTAACTCTTTGCARAAAGRTGGTAATTGTTTCCATGGGTTAAAATAGAAGGCACAGGTSTCTTTGTGCCAAGGTCTCTGAGCCCCCTGCCAGGGTCCCGAGTCCTCCAGGGCAGTCAGAGGAATTTCCTGGATTCTGACAATTCCGTGTTCCTTCTGTGTTGTGAACACTCCTGGGCCACTGAAATGCTCTCAGGAACTGCAGTCCTGTTTTCCCCTTTCCTGTTCTTGGATTCAGGAGCACTGAGGTTCTTTCTGCCTGACTGGACAGAGGGTTACCTGTTTAAACCCAGGAATATAAAGGGTAATTTTATCCCAATTTTAACATCCTCCTCAGGATTACAAAGGCATGAGGAAGACAGAGCTGCATTTTTCATTCTGCAACTGTTCACTGAGACAAAACCAGGTCTGSTTCCCTAATGAGCTTAGCCAAGGAAGACTTGTAAACAAATATTTCTTAAATAAAAGTGGAGAACTAGCAAGGTGACAACTCCTTTCCTTGTCCCAGAGGCACAAGACAAGATTTAGAAGCAGCTAAATGTGCAGAGGTGCAGAGGACACGACTGAGGAATGGATTCAAGGGGAAGGAAAGAGGTGATGGAGCTCACATCTGAATGGTATTACAGAAGAATGGGTTTATTTAAGAACACCCAAATATTATGATCATTGAAAATMAACATTTAGTAGTATAAAACACAATGAAATCTTTCATCTTATTAGAACATTAACACCATTCTCTCAGATCTGCAGAAATATATAGGCAGGTCAAAATACCAAAATGATTTGGCAATTATAAATTCCATTTCCCATTCAAAAGACGTAGTTCCAATCATTTCCTAGGTATCTATGAGRGCTTCCTAAAATTTGCATAAATTATGAGTAGTGCTAATGTTCCTTCTCTTCAGCTGAGATGTAGGTTTCTTTTAACAAGAAAATTACCAGAGTAATTACAATTATGTATCTTCCTTATTAAACTATACATCATTTTTGCAACAAAGAGTCTTTTTCGCTGTAAGAAACAGATATTATAATGAAAACTAAATGTCTTTGTATAACACAGGAAYTCTAATAATTCAGTTTTCCTCATCTTTTTATCATTTCTAGTCTCCAGAAAAAGCCCTTCCCCTACACCTCATGAAAGGGTATAAAAACTGGAGCACATTCAGTATAGTGTGATACCAAAATCAGAAGGGAGTTCCATGTGTATTATTTTCAAAGAATGTCAATAAGTTATCAAGCAAAAGGAATATGTCAATAATATTTTTAAGTTTTAAATTATTTATGTGGTACTTGCAAAGGCTGAATTGCTGAATTTTACATGGCAGATGAACGTTCATCCAGAATTTTTTTAAAAMAATTTTTTCAAATATTGAGGAGGAGAGACAAGACATGAATGGAACATGAATTATGCAAATCATAATACTAATTATACTGTTTATTATGGTCACTATTCTTTCTTGGAGGAAACATCCCATGAACAAGTACCTGGAAATCAAACACGCTCTTCCCAAACTGGACTCTCTCCTTTGTGTAGGGAACTGTACGGTCAAAGCACCCCTGGGCCAGTCCTAACATCTGTAAGGACAAATAAGGATATGGTCAAAAAAATTGATTCATTGYGTGCACCTAATGGAGATGATCATAATTGGTCATCTTCTGGTCAGGCAGSTTGATATCCAGGAGAAAAGTTATTTTCTTCCTACCTAGATATTGTTAAAGCTTGTATAGAGAATCCTAGGAGCCAGAATTTTAGAGTTATCACACAAACTGAGGTGAGTTATAAAAAATAAAAGTTTGAGGAACAAACCTTTTACATGCCCATTTCTTACCATAGGCAAGTATTTGTGAAAACACTACCACTCATTTTTTGAATAAAACTTATGGGTCAACTGTAATTGCAAAAATATTAAGTGGTTTTTTGGAAAATTTGTAATTGCATAAGAAAATGACTGTAGACTGAAGATCTATAMATCTACATTACCCTATTAAAGGAAAAATAATCTGAATGATTAATCAAAACTATTTTCATAAGCAAAATAATTTCTCATTTTCTAGAGGACACCAGACTGAATTGCAGAATTAGCAATTTATTTCAGAAGTTYGAAACTTAGTGGAGTGGAAGAAGAGAGAACATTTCTTGCACTACCTTCCAACTCTGCAGAACAATTGTAAAAGAATTTCAATCAATTTTGTCTTTCCACAAAGGCAGAAGCAGTAAAGTGTCACATCAAACCACTTAGAAAAACTACCTTGAATGATGTACAACAGAAAAAAAATTATACATAGGAAAAAAGTAAAAGAAAACATTGAAGTCTACTGCTAATCAGCCCCATTATCAGATTTGTCATCTCCTCATATAAATTATAAGAACAAAGTACATCAACTTCAGCACCTGTAATAATATTGCAGCTGCCTTGCACTAAAACCATCTGAAACTGTTTTCAAAGCCACAATTACCTTTTATAAGATCTTCATTATCTTTTAAAACTATTACAACTGCAAAACTAAACTCAATCCCACAGGGCTTTAGAGCTGCTSTTCTTGTCAAGTCCATTTCTCTTAATTTGAAGGTGCCAAGAAGGCAGTAATTAAGATATAACAACTACCTGACCTTAACTTTTAATTAAGGTGTAACTTGGAGTAATTCAGAGTAAAATCCAGACCATGTATTTTACTGGCAGAGCCTTTATATTATTTATATCTCTGGGAACTATGAGGCCCACAGCCCTTTTTAAATGCCATATCAGACAAAGTTTAATCAGAGGTAATCTTTAGAAATGATGGAAAAGCCAGCCCAATTATCAGCATAGAGTATTGCCATGTGGAAAAACTCAATTTCATGAAGATAATTTCTTCTGGTCTGTCTGCAAACCAGGTCAAAAGATAAAGGAGAGTGGTAGTACAGAAATATTGCACAACAAAGTATAAACAAAGAAAAGATTACTTTCAAAAGTAAATTAAAAATATAAAAACTTATCACAAGTAGTTTTATTCTGGGGCTGAACKTGATTTCCACTGAGATCAGCAGCATTCTGAAATCCAAACTGACTTTACAGCAAAATACAACATTTTGAAATAACTCCAAGGTTGGAAAYTATTTTCCCTTAAGATGCCATACAGTGCAATTTTCAAACACAACAATGAACTGGAGCAGTTCTGCTAGAGGAAACCACATTTATTTTTAAAATAAGTTGACTTTTTAAAATAAGTTGTTGGGAAAACATCAGCTAGCACTAGGTTACATTTCCCAGCCCCACACAATCCCAGCTGGAAGCATTAATTTATACATTTCAGTGTGTTAAATTTTCCAAAGTTAGTTTTCTTTGTAAAATAAATTTTCATAGTGGAAGACAAGAACGTGGACATAATTCAGTAGCAATAAGTTAACGACCAAAGAGAAGCTAATTGCCATTTAATGTTTTTGAAGTCTATTGCTTGTGTCACCACAGGAGGATTTTCCCACTGGCAGCTGTTCCCATCTTTGCTGGAACTTTGCTACGGGAACAGTGACATCTAGTGGCAATCGAGCTTTTAGTAAAGTATTTTCCAAACAGCTTTAAATATTCCACAAATTTCAGTCCAGARTCAAATGATATCGTGGCTGTGCTCAGTAAGAAACCAAATCACCCACCTGTGCAGCAATCCCTATCCTGCCAGTATTGAGCATTCCAATGGCATATTTATAGCCTTGTCCAACTTGTCCCAGGATACTGCTCTCAGGAACCTAAAAAATAAAACCACCCAATTATTCCTGTTCTATTCTGCTTTGCAGCTACTCAAAGGGTTCACAAGTTTTAGCAATTGTTCCTCATAAGTGAAGGCATAAAACATAAACCAGAATTTGATTCCTAGGATACCTGGTTAGAGCATTCCATGGCTATAAACTGATGACTGAGAAAAAACAACATCAAAATTTAAGAAATCCAACCCCTCTCTAGACTTCTGTGGAAGGAAAATGCTAAAATATGCCCAACAATCAGTGTGTCTAAGGGAAAAAATAGGGAGTTTAGTTAATATTCTTTCCTTATGTGTGGCCAGGTTCCAGATGCACACAAATTATGCCTCAAGAGCTGAACTTACAATACCTTCACGTTGTCCAAGGTGACTGGGCAGGTGGAACAAGCTCTGATCCCCAGCTTGTCCTCCTTTCTCCCCACCTGAAGCCCCTCTGTGTTGCGATCCACTACGAAGCAGGTAATTCCTCTGTAGCCCTGGGGGGAATTAAAAATCATCCAAAACTGGTTTTCATCCCAATATCCCTCAAAATCTARTGCCTACATCCAGACTGGGCACAAACCTGATACTTGCATATTCAGCTGTGTCATTTTTTACTGGACATATTTTACTATAAAGTACTTTTTAGCTTTCCATMTTGRRTTTTAACAACAGGAACTTGTCAGCTAAGTCAGAAAGGTTGGGAAAATGCAAGACTGAGTCCTGTTACTGAGAACACCACCAGTGKTGTGCTCTTCATCTAGGCAACCATGATCCTGACATTTTTATTTTCCCTGGTTGGAGGAATTTATGAAATTGCTCACCAAGTTCACAAGTTTTGTTGGGAAATATTTTTAAAGGTTTGCAGTCAGCTYAGAAAAGGTGCACAGAGTATAAACCTCTAATATCAGATTATTAGTAAAAAATCCACAGTTTCATCTATCAGCAGCTGTCACTGAAATGTAAAAATTCTGTAGCAACTTACTAAGGATGGGTCTGTATTTGCCATGACAAAGAAAACTCCTGCATCTTCTGCCAGGCTAATCCACATCTTTGAGCCATTGATAATGTAGTAGTCTCCCTTCTTTTCAGCTCGAGTCTTCAAGGAAAAAGCATCACTGCCWGACCCAGCTTCTGACAGACAGAAACTCCCTAACTGTCAAGGGKAGGGAAAAAGCCAATTTAATTTCCACAAATATAAATAAATCCTATAAGAAAAATACTTATAAGCCAGCACAAGTCTCTTAAATTCAAACATTTTAACCTATTGCATTAAAGTAACTGAGTTTCAGCTATGAAGATTAAGAATAGAAACACTGTGTAATTYCACATCTCTCAAAGTCAACTGCTTTACAGTTCTTTTCCACAGTAAATTAAATTTTAATGAAACTAATAAGTGCCTTTCCACTTTTACCTCTCAGCTACTGATGACAGGATGTATCTATATCACCACAGATCTCAGCTCTAACCAGTGTTTCAAAGTTCACACTGCAGACACACATTAGCCACTGAAAAAAAAAATCCCCACTAACATTACTAAACAATAATATCATTTCAATAGTTAAGTCAAGTAAGACTTTGACTCACTGTATCTTTGGACACTCTGGGCAGGTAAGTTCTCTTTTGTTCRTCTGTTCCATAGGTGGTAAACAACTTATTTGTTAGAGTGTTTTGGAGTTCACACACAAGAGCCACAGCTGGATCAACTTTGGCCAGTTCTTCCACTGCCAATATGATTGAAAAAAATGAAGCTCCAGTRCCTCCATATTCTTCCCCAAGCTCAATACTCATCAGCTGAAATGGAAAAGGTGCAAATGTATAAATTGGTTGGCCCTGATAGCTGGAAAGGCTAAAACTGAATCCAGGAATGAACCCCAGGATTTTGGCAATGTAAGTCCTCATGGCTGCCCAGTAAGGCACAGAGGAATATTGGTTCTCTTCTCCATCAACAGTTGAAGTCATGGCCTTTCCAGCATCCAATTAAAAAACAATGGGGGGAGGGAAGACAAGGAACTAAAAGATAAGGTGAAGTATGTGGTATGGGGGAGATGGAAAAAGAATTACAGTAAAAGATGGAGAGTGATAATGCTGTAAAGAAAGCTGTCACGTGATTGACAACTCCAAAAAGTTTAATGATCCATTAGTTCATTTGAATTATATCCCTCAATCTTTTCATTTATAAATCTGAACAATGCACATTTAAGATACATAAAATGCTGTTACTTTCCAAATAAAAGATAAGGTAAAGGTGTGCAGACCCCTTGTTCAAACAATCCCTGTACAATGGACTCTTCCATTTTTGCATTCTCATCCATTTTTTGCACGAAAGGTGCAACTCGTTCCTGGGCAAACTTGGTCACTGCAAGGAAGAAAAGAAAGAAAATGTGTAAATATTCCATAAATAAATAAAATAACAGTCTCCTTGGGGATCAATATAACAGGAATGTGGTGTTTCTGACAGGTTATGCATGACAGAAGAAAAAGTAGCCTAAGCAACATCAGGCATAAAGCACAACTCCCCCCAAAAATCACAACATTTGACTAGAAATAAATAATGAAAATAAAATTTTAAGCTCAAATATCCCTTCTACTTGAAACATTTCTGAATTTTAACTGCAGAGATGATAGCTACCCATGTCTTTCAGCATGGCCTCCTCTTCAGTGAACGTTTGAAGWGGAGCACAGGCAAGTCCATCACTGGCTACATTTGGCTTGAGTTCTGATTTGGAGGATCTAAAAGCACAGGGAGAAACCCTCCAAGGAGCCAGGTGTGCTGGCATGGGTCTTCTCAGCTGCTGGCAGCAAACACAGAACATGCAAACAGTTAGATTTGTATGCAGACAGCCATATGTAACTTTACCCAGTGCTTTTATTCAGTAAATGATGAGGAAATAAAACTTACATCTATTATTCAGCTTGAAAGCTTTTGAGAAAATATAGCCTTCCCCCTCCCCTCTGTCCTAAAAGAAAATATCCTTTAATTGCTTTTCTTTRAACGTGACACAGTTTTCTTTCTGGWAGTTTACTAACACAAYGTTATTCTACAAAGTATTCACAAGCATTTTTTAGTCAATTTCAGTGTTTACAGCAAATAAACCCTGCTGATAGTATTTATTTTGATAGATGATTTTGCAAGTCTACRGCAATATTCAGAGTAGTGAGTGTGTATTTCAACAGAATTAATTAATTAATACTTTCATTAACAAGAATGAAAAGAGTAAATATAAAATACARATATAATGATTTTTACAGGCCTGTCAGCTTCAATTGACTGACTTTAGCTTTCTCCCTGTTTTTCTAGGGACCAGCAACTCTTGTTTCTAAAGCAATCAGCCCCTCATGTGGATTGTTGGCATTTTGCTGTGAAAGAGCCTAACTTTTAACTGTACTGTGGACTTCTGTATGCAGACTAAATTCTTATCCACCACTTAATGATTTTCAGAATGAGCACACATTTTGTAGATCAAGCCCTGGCATTTGAATGCTTCTGTACAGTTAATTTCCACACAGTGAAAATCCCACAGTCAGTATGCTGATAGTGTAACTAATAATTAATGTGTCTTATTTGGTTGATTTATTTTAAAAGCATGGGAAGGAACTAAAACTAAGTGATTCATGCTTATGCTCCCCATTTGTCCACAATATACAACAATGATTTCAACAACCATTGGTTATCCAAACAAAAGAGCAGAAGTTGAGCATTTTACTGAGGGGAATAGTATTAAGAATATGTGGCAAAAGTCACAAAAATGAGCAGAACAGGGGTTTTGGGAGGAAGCTACACACAGTGATTATCAGGACATAGACAATGTGACAGCTTTGTCCCTCAGAGACRTAAAAACTTTTGTGTTGAAAGACTMAATTACCTCACAGCAGGCTTTAGTAAGGCAAGTTTGGTATGAAGGCCAATCTGCTTTCCAAACACAGAATAATTCCTCAGGATTTTAAAGGAAGTTGGCATAAAGGATCTGGCTCCAAAAATATTGGGCCAGCAGTAGCTAAAATGCACTCCTGACAAGCAGCACAGTTTGTCTGTGTCCCAAAAAGGACAGAACAATGGTTCTGTTCTCTGCCCCAGCTCCCCAYAGCCACTCTGGGGCTGATCTCTGCTCCAGATTTCTGGCACTTCTGCCTTGTCAGTCCCCAAATGTCCCAGCAGGACAAGTGCTGACAGAAACCCCCAGGAGAGACACAGCTGGGCCTTGGAGGATATGAGAACACATCTGCCAGCACAGGTTTTTGGGTGATTGTGACCCCCAGAGTGAGGAACAGACTGGCTGTGCCCCGAGCAGGCGCCTGCTCAGCTCACAGAACGCAGGGCAAGCCCACAATGCACACTGTGGCAGCAGCATTCCTCCAAAAGCAGCAGAAATCTGGGCTCAGGAAGTAAAAATTCCTTTGATCCTTCTAATAATTCCCCCTCTTTCATGTTGGCTTTCAACACTTGTCATCTTCCTGGCTGAAGAACTGATGGAGAACACATCCATGAACTCTTGTGGAGACAAGAAGCAAAAGTCTGCTGTGATAAGGAAATTCTGATTGTGGCACAAACAACAYCAAACAGTCAGAGGTGGTAATAGAGAAAATAAATACTGCTGTGAAAATTCAGTGTTTATTCACATTCAACACCCCTGGTGACAAAAAACAACCACTGGTGAGCAGTATTATGAATACACTTGGATGGTCTGCAACACTTTCAAATGGTGATGGAGTRACTGTGGGTCTTCACAAAATAAAGAAAACATTGTTTTAATGGAGATTCAACCCCATGTTGTGGGAGCAGTCAGGCAGGAATGGATTATGTGCAGAGCATGCAGCAATGCTGGGCTCACCTGACAGCCAGGTGTGCAAACATTCACCTGTGCAGGGCTGCCCAGGTGTGCAAACATTCACCTGTGCAGGGCTGCCCAGGTGTGCAAACATTCACCTTGGCCAGGGCTGGGAAGGAAAAACCTGAGCATACACATGCACACTTCTATTTATGCACATCTCTATCCTGTGCTGCTTCCTGAGCACTGACAGGGCTGCAAACCACACACACACCTCCTGCTCCTCCCACTACTTCATTCCCAAGCACAAAGAGTGTTTTCCTCCATGGTGACTCACTGGGAATATAAAGCATAAAATCATGGAATAGTTTGGGTTGGAAGGGACATTAAAGCWCATCCAGTTCCACCCCCTGCCATGGGCAGGGACACCTTCCACCACCCCAGGGTGCTCCAAGCCCTGTCCAAGCTGGTTCAGGCATTTATCAACCATGCTTTGSTCAGTAATTGTTTGAGACACTTTGCTCCTTTGCAGGAGCAAAGGAATATTCCTAAAAATTCCTAAAAAGGTCACCTTGAAAAGTTTTAAAACCAATGGGATGCACCCAAGGGATGGGATTAATGCTGGCAACTCCCACACAAAGAGCAGCAACTCACAGCTGMCCCAGAGGAATAACAGTGTGGAAATMAMGTTTMAGGTCAATATTTAGATTTAAAAACTAAATAAACAATCAAGTCACTACATTATTGTGCAGCTTTCTTYGAGGCCAGGTAGTATCACTAATTTCAGGCAGTTATTTAAAGAGCATGTGCATTACTTAAATCCTTAGCTGCTGCTTTCTGCCTTTTTTCCTTTCCTGCTCTTCTTCTGTAGCTAGTGATTMATGCTGCTACAGGATTCAGGCTGCTTGCCCTACCAAACACAGGCTTTTGAGAATTGGTTGCTGATAACATTGATTTTTCTGTTTATCTCAATTTMTACCTCCATCCCCAGCTCTTTAAAAGATCAGTTCTCCTGGTTTCCTTGGTTGTTTTACAATCTAAACCAAGATTTTAATGCTGYACCTGGCAGCATCATTAAGACACAAACAGAAAAAACCCCAAAGCAATGATTTCCTCAGCTCACTTTGCTTGCCTTGGTGACTTCCACTCCTGTGTCCATCCCAGCTGCTTTTCACACAGCTCCTATTTCCCAGCAGAGAAGCTCCCTGATGGGAAGCTTGCATTTGTTTCTAGGGTTGGTTTTCTTTATTTCAGTTTATTTCCAGAGGCACAACACCCCCAGGAGCTGCAGGAGAAGGTCCTAGGCCAGCACATCTCAGCAGACAAGGCACGGGTGGTTAAACCCCGGGATCTCRGCGTGTTTTGATCACATCCCAGCGCCTCAGGTGCGTTTAGCAAAACCAAGAATATTCCCAATTGTGAGGGAGCCACAGCACCACCAGTGCAGCTGCTGGCCCTGCACAGACACCGCWCAATTCGCACRCTGGGCACCCCTGGAGCGGTGCAAAGGCTGCCGGAGCTCTCGGGGCCGCTCCCCGGCGGTGCCAGCCCCGCCGGGCAGAGCAGAGCCCCTCGCTGCTGTAACTAAAGGAGCCCCCAGAGCGCCGCCGCTGCCTCCCCACAACCATTTCGCCAGACTCACAGAACTTTTCCTAGCGCCAAACCCCGCAGCGCCGCCCCACACACAAACCCACAGGGCAGAAGGACAGAAGGACGCTCCCCACCACCCCCGCGCCTCGCAGAGCTGCCCCTGCACCCCGACATGCCCAGCCCCGGGCAGACACCCGCACCCAGCAGCGGCGGCGGGCTGGGGAGGTGCCGCGTTCCCTTGTGCAGCGTTCCCTTGTGCCGCGTTCCCTTGTCCCCTCATCCCTGTCCCGCCCTGAGGCGTCACCTTYGCGCAGCCCCTCAGCCAAGCTCCCGCCGCCGCCGCCATTTTGGCGCCCGCCCTCGTGACGTCAGGGCCACCWCCCGCGTGACGTCAGAGCCAACGCCTCCGTGACGGCAGGGCCGACGCCCCCCTCCTCCGCTCCCGCCGGCGCGCGCGGGTCTCGCGAGACTGCGGTGGGCGGGGCCGGGCCGGGCCGGGCCGGGGGGAGGCACAACAAACATGGCGGCGGCGGGAGGCGGGAGCGGCGCGGGGCGGCGGCGGTGAGTGCTGCCCGTCCTCCCCTTCCCGCTTCTTTCCTGCRCTTCCGTCTCTTTCCCTCTCCCTTTCCCTCCCTCCTTCTCCTTCCGGGGCCTCCCTGTGCCGTGATGGAGCCGGGCGGGGGGGCACCGCTTGGGGAGGGCCGCGCTGCCCCGCCGGGAGCGGGGCCGGGTCAGCGGCGCAGCGCCGAGGCTGCTGCCTTGGTGTGGGGCTGAGGGACACAGAAATCAGAGGAATCACTGAAATTACAGCATGGCAGAAATCACYGAGTTACTGAAATCGCAGGGTCACTGTAACCGCAGAATCACAGAGCGGGTGAGGTTGGAAGGAATCGATCCGGGGCCGCCTCCCTGCTCAGGCGGGGCCAGCCCCGAGCGCACGGCGCCGGTTCTGGGGCAGCGGCACTGAGGGGCACTCCGCACCCTCTCCGGGCAGCCTGTTCCAGCGCTGCCACCCTCACGATAAAAAAGTTTTCCCTCGTTGAAGTGGAACTTGCTGTGCACCAGTCCCTGCCCGTGGCTCTGGTGCCACTGATGGTCCCCGGAGCAGAGCCGGGGACACCCGGGGGCACCCAGGGACAGCCAGGGACAGCCGGGGACAGCCTGGGCCCTGCTCTGACACCCAGGGACAGCCGGGGACAGCCGGGGCTGAGGTCCCTCCAGCTGGGGCTCCTCTCCAGGCTGAGCAGCCCCAGCCCCCTCAGCCTTTCCCGGGCACGGAGATGCTCCAGGCCCTTCAGCATCCTCGCTGCCCGTCACTGGATGCTCTCCAGAAGCTCCGTCCCTCTTGTCCCGAGGAGCCCGGGGCGGGACCCGCGGGTTTCTGGGAGGTTTCCCGTGCCCGTGTCCCTGCCCACTCTGCCTTGGGCTGGAGGAGGAGCAGCGGGATCGAGCGGGGCTGTTCGGGGTTGGTGACAGCTCACGCCGTGCTTCACTCCCTTCCCCACGGTCAAACTCCTTCAGGAGMACCGGGAAGGGCTTGGATGGAGTTAGGAATCCTTTTTGCGTTCATTTATTTGCTGTGGATAAGACGGACCAGAGAGCACTCCCCCTTTTTTCCCCGGGGTTCCTTACAAGGAGGTGGGATGCATTCATACACTCACAGTAAATTTATTTTCTCACTGCATACGTGTCCTCATGGATACTTTATGCTCTTATAATTACTGCAGGATTAGTTGTGTCTGTGTGATCCTGCTGGGTGTACTCTGTGAACTGCTTTCTTTAGCAGCATTATTTAGGCAGAATATTTCATCCTGGCTGTTCTTGGACAGCAAACTTAGCTGTGAACTCAGTGCTGTGACTCCTGTTCAGTCCAGCAGCTGTGCCTGGGCAGAAGATGAGTGAGCAGGGCCCTGCTGCTGGTGGTGTGGGGCTGGAGGAGGTGTGGGTGTGCCAGCAGAGCTCGGGTAACACCCGCTGTGATCAGCCCATCCCCGCTGTGTGAAACACGAGCTGGGCTGCTCGCTTTCTGGTAATTAGAATTGCATTTTCTGCTTTGCTGGGGTGACACAGCAAGGATCAGATGTGTGTCATTCTCCCCTGAGAAGYAGAGCTGCTGGCTGTGTAGCTCTAAAAAATGCCACATAAAATGACAGAAGTGTTTGAGCACACAGATGGGAGCTTTGGGTCACGTTCAGATTGTGGTGACTTCCCTACCCTGGTGTAAAGAAAAGGATGAGTGTTCTCAGGATAAATCAATGAGGTAGAGAAAGGAAGTCTTATGCAGTTGATCCCTAACCTGTTTAWGAAATTTTATGTCATTTTCTTTCAAAATTAAATGTTRTTTAAAAGCAATCAGTGCAATCAAGTAAGGCTGAGAMAACTGGGGTTGTTCAGCCTGGAGTGGAGAAGGCTTTGAGGTGACCRGATTGTGMCCTTTCAGTGCATGAAAGGACACAAAAGAAAGATGGAGAGAGACTATTTACAAGAGCCTGGAGTGACAGGACAAGGGGCAATGGCTGTTAGATGGGATATTGGGAAGAAATTCCTCCCTGTGAGGGTGGGCAGCCCTGGCACAGGTGCCCAGAGCAGCTGTGGCTGCCCCTGGATCCCTGGCAGTGCCCAAGGCCAGGCTGGACAGGGCCTGGAGCACCTGGGACAGTGGAAGGTGTCCCTGCCATGGCAGGGGTGGCACTGGGTGGGATTTAAGGATCTTTCCAACCCAAACCATTCTGTGATTCTCTAAAATAAGTTTTAGTGCCTTACCCAAAGGCKCACACAGATTCTCCTCTGATAACACAAACCTTTGATGTTGTTTTGAGTGGTTTAATTTTAAATTGTTATTTCTTATTACAATTCATGGAAAGTTGGCCTGGTCAGGACTCTGTGTTACACTGTCCTGTTTTTCTCTTCACATCTTCAATATTAGAGATATCTTTAATGTTATAATTCATATCCTGATGTCTTTGTTTTATTGCAGGAGACACCACCAAATGGCACACAAATTAACTTAAGCCTACAGGAGGCTGGTGACACCTGGAAGAGTGTAGGTAGGCAGATAGATACATAAAGATGTGTTCTAAACTAACTTAATGATGATAATTAATGCTGGGAGTTGAGCACACTCAGGTAGGATGTGAAAGAACATCCTCAGCTGGGTGCCAGAAATGAACAAACATCTGTAAGTAGCTTTGGATACACAGGAGAAGATATTTAAATGTGGTCTGGAACTCAGAACTTGAGTTCCTATAGGTAACCTAAGTACCTGTTAAAAATAAGGAATATTCTTATTGAAATGGTAGCACTGTAAATTATTTCTGATTATTATCTGCAGAAATAATGTGACAGACTTGTTCTCCTTCCAAATGGATCCCAAGCTCTCTGTGCCCAAATTCATTGTGAATTAGGACTTTATAGAGGTTTGTTATTTACACTCCCCAAAACAAGCCTGACCACTGATTTTCTTAATCCAATCCATTATTTTGCACTGAAATGATAAAAATATTTTAATCATTTCAGTGCAAAATAATGGACTGGATTAAGATTTTTACTCAGGATAGGAAAGTTAAATTTTGGGAGACCTGGGAAACAGTGCCTTGTCTAAGGCTTCTTTCCAGCTTTGCTAATCACCAACATTCAACATTTCCTAACATTGCAGCTCCCATGACTGACTGACCCAAATCTGGGGTTTTTTGGAGCCAGGTGTTTATTGAAAACAGAAGTGAGTCAGAAGTGTCCTTCAGGTGACATCCAGGAWGCAGAGGATGCAATCTTTGAAAAACTTTTACTGGAAGTGTGATTGTTTTAATAAAATTTAGAGCAGCAGAGTTTCAGAGTCCTGTCTTTCAGACACAAATATTTTTCAGGTTTCTTTCTTATAACTGATGTGGGTTGGGAAGAATAATGGAGTAATCACATTTCCTTTTTATTCCCTCTAGGAAAAGTGGAGAAGCTGTGTTCAGTGCTTTTTATCTGACGTGTTGAGGTACATTTTGGAGCATGTTTGCTACTTAGCAGGGAACTAAAATTCAGGTATGATCCATTATTTCTATATTTTTTTTAAAAGGCAGGTTGATTTTTATTACTATGTGTTTTTTTTTAATTTAAAATTTTTATTTACTATTTTATTGTTAGGTCATTTACCTGTTGCTGAAAGMGATTTCCCCATAAATGGTATTTGGTGATCTTTAATGAGTTAAAAATTCAAAAACCAATATTCTTATGGTTGCAAATTTGCTCTTTGACTCAGTGTCGTGGGTCTAATGCTGGCCAAATGCCCATACATGCACTAAAAATTATTTATTTACTCATTTCCTGCTGTGAGATATGGATTAGAAGGGGGAGGGCAAACCAGGCTCAAAACTTTAAATGGRATAAAGAAAATTTTATTAACAGAATTTAAATAAATAATGATAAAATCAGAACAAACCTTCAGAACACTTCTCCTCCCCCCACACCCCCTTTTCTTTCCCACAGACAGCATAAAGAGACAAAACCTGGGACTTTCAGTCAGTTTGCCACCTCTAAAATAATCTTTCTTCAGTCCACCTAGGGAGTGGAGTCTCTCTTGCCATGCCATGGAGACTTCTCCACAAGAAGCAGTTCTCTTGTGGCTTCAYTGTCACAGCAAATCAGCTGCCAGGAAAGGAAAATCTGTTTGCAGTGTGAAGYWCRCTCCCATGAGTTACAGCTTTCCCAAAGCTGCTTTCATGGGCCATGTTAACTTATGGGGCACTATTTTATGGATGCAGAAAAACAAAAGAYCTCCACTTTTATCTCTGGGAGCAGAGGTTTTTCTTCTTCTATACCTGGGGCAAAGTTTCTCATCTCTGTCTGTTCAAGCTTCTCTTTGGATTACAGCTTTTCAGCATCCACATGCTCCAGCACGAGTGTCCTTCTCTCAGGGGCTGCAGGTGAATGCTGCATTCCCCCATGCACTTCATGAGCTACAGGGAAAAACAAAGTCTGACAGATCAAAAATATATCTTCACCATAGCCTCACAAAAGAATTTCAGCCCAAGACTAAGGCATCTCCTCAATCCTCTCCCATCTYGAATTTGACTCCTTCTTTACTGCCRTCAGTGTCCATGTTGTTTTCTCTATGTGTCTTCACCCTTTCCTTTTCCTGACTCGGGAGAGAATTGGAATGTTCATGTGCCGGGACAGTCCTGGCAGCAGGGCTTGGTGGTGGCCAGGAAAATCCCAACCCAGCAGTGAGCCAYCCTGGCCATGASAGCCCAGCCAGGCCTGGCCTGGCCYTGAGTGTAGCCATGATATTTTCTGAAAAATCCTTTTGCCAMGATTTTTCTCCTGAGAAGCCTCAGGAACAAAATGCAAACAATAATTATCTGCTGCTGTAGAATGCAACAAGTGCATCTTTGATTGGTCTCATGTGGTTGTTTTTAATTAATAGCCAATCACAGTCCAGCTGGCTCAGACTCTCTGAGAGTCACAAGATTTTATTATCATTCCATTCTTTTCCTTTCCTTGCTAGCCTTCTGATGAAATAATTTCTTCTATTCTTTGACTATAGTTTTAATATGTAATTTTCTTTTAATATAATATATATTATAAAATAATAAATCAGCCTTCTGAAACATGGAGTCAAAATTCTCATCTCTTCTCTCATCCTGGGACCCCTGAGAACAGCACCACACATGAGAGCCCAGCCAGGCCCGGCCTGACCCAGCCCAGCCCGGGCAGTGACTCTTCAGAGGCCATAAACCCCGAGTCCTCACGGCCCCGCCCATCCTTCATTGTGTTCTCATCGAGGCGTATTCAGCTCTTCCGAGTGGTTTAAATGGYTGTCACTCTTCCAAACTAGCCRGCTGATTGGTTAACTGGWTGTCAATCTTCAAATCTAGCRAGCTGATTGGCTCTTCAAACTAGGCAGCTCATTGGCTCCGCCAGGTTCCTCACAGGGAACCACKCCCTCAACTGAAAACCAGACTTTGTTAAACCGCGACACTCAAACTGTGTGGTAAAAAGAATTCTTCACTTAAAATCCAACCCAAAACATGAACTTGGTACTATGAATGCAGCCAAACTCAATGACGCTTGTGTTCTGAAAACATTTTCCCTTCTAGGCACGAGAGGTTGTAAATGAAAGAATCAATATGGGGGAAAAGAAGGCAGAACCGTTGGATTTTGTGAAAGATTTTCAGGAATATCTGACCCAGCAGACCCACCATGTCAATATGATTTCTGGATCGGTTACTGGTGACAAGGAAGTAGAGACTCTCCAGGGAGGTGAGCTGTACCACAATTTTTTTTCCAGTACCATAAATTTGATTTTTTTGAGAGTGACTTCAGTGTTCACAGTGCAGGTAATGCTGCAGCTGTATGGAAGCATTTCTGGTAGTCATTTTCATGTCACAAAGGATGTGTATATACCTTTGTTTTAATCAGGGCATGTTTTTATAATTCTCTATATTTAAAAACCGAGGGCAGAGAGAAGCAAAAGCTATTTGGCATTTGCTCACCGTGTGACAGATGGCGTCCCACAGATTGTTCATTAAAATCTGTGTTGCATTGTTCACAGCTGGGACAGAAGGTGATCAGAATGGTCTGGATCATCCTTCTGTTGAAGTTTCACTGGATGAAAACTCAGGAATGTTGGTGGATGGCTTTGAAAGGACTTTTGATGGGAAGTTAAAGTGTCGTTACTGTAACTATGCCAGCAAAGGAACAGCACGGCTCATCGAGCACATCAGGATTCACACAGGTATGGGATCTTCTCTCTGCCTGCCTGGGAGGCCTTGGGGATTTACTCAGCATTGGGATTTCCATGTCTGCAGTTGGCAAATTCATCATGCTCATRAGTCACATGACAGGGATTTAGAAATTGAGCTGGCACTCGAGATAGGAAGAGTAAGATGATTTTTGATTTCAGCACCTGAACACACATCAGATCKTTTAGGCAKTTCTGACATTYCAGARCTGGATCTGTAACTCCTAGAGGATCAGTCTATCAAGGGAAAATCAGAACTCCTGAAGTGCTGCCTTACAAAAGTGTTGGCTGGCCTGTTATTCTGTTACTCACATTAACTTTTTAAAAATCCTCKGAAAACTTTGTGTCTATAAATTTCATTTAATAGAAAACAAAGTTCTGCATGTGCAAAAGAGATGATGGTCTCCCTGATCATCATCCCATCTGGAAGAGAATTCTTAACAATAACAATAATTAACAATAATTGGTGGGTCTTTATAGTCTATGTTTGTAAAGGAGTGCCATGTACCTATTTAAACTGTGCAAATACCTACCAACATTTATTATTATAAGTAACTATATGGGAGTAAAGTTTAYCATGAAAGCTTCAATGTAAATTGAAGGGAATTAAAAATATCTTCCACTTTTTCTGTGCTGATGAGAAAAGTGACAAATGTACATATTCCTACACAGAGATTTATAGGGCCTTTTCTTCCTCTGTTGTTTAGCCATGAAAATATTCCTGTTCTGCACAACATTCTAGATGTGGAAGTACAAAGCATAGCAATAAAAATAAAGTTATTGGTAGAATATTCAAATGTGAGGACATACCATCAAATTAGTGACTGGTGTCAGGAGTGAACAGAAAAATTATCAACTGTGGCTTGTTKAAGAGCATTTGCCATTGTTGGATGTATAAACCTGAAAAGCAAAACTCTCATAATTGTTAAAATATCCTAAGCTGTTCTGAAAGCTCCAACTTCATGGCAAATGAGAGAAAACAAAAAAATAGGTGCTTGTGAACTCAGACAAGTGTATCACACCAATACTGATGACTTCAGGGTGTTAAGCAGAGCAGAAAAAATTGTGTCCTGCAAAGAACAAAAGTTTTCACAGGTTTCCAGTCTGGTATGGGCTGTCCCAAAACTTCCAAGTGTCTCTTTTCAGTGGGCTTGGGTAGGTGGCACTTTGGGACTCACCTGTTGTAACTGGGATGTGATTGTAGCTCTCCTCAGGTGCAGTTAGTCAGGTTCTCACTTTGCTGGGAGCCTTTCCTTCCACACAGGAGCTCCCTGGGTGGATTCTGGGAAAGGTGGGGCTCCTTCACTGGCCCTGCAGTGTTGGGTTGTTTCAACAGGGCATAATGGGGTAGGAAATGGCAACCAGCCAGAAATCAGAGAGTTKTGAGGTTCAGATTCTGAAGGACCTGGTGAATTCTTCTCTTGTGTCTTCCAGAACAAGAAAAGAGTTACTTTGGTTTGGTTTTCCTGGTTTGGTTAGYTTTGTTTTTTCACTCAAGGGAAGAAGATCCAAGGCCTGAGTGTTCCAAGCCCTTGGAAGGCTGGCAGAGGGCCAGGAGATGCTGCTTGTGCTGTGAAGGCTCCGATGAGTCAGCACTAAAGTAGGGAAGTGGCAGCTGACTCACAGCCTCAGAGCAGTGTAAATAAACAGGTACAGCATCCTGGACATCTGCCAAAGGAATTGTGACCCAGGCATGATCATGCAACCATCATTGTTATCATTATTATTAAGTGCAGCCTACTGCAGGATTGGCTTTGTGCTGAGTCTGAGAGCAGGAATGAGTAGTTCACCAGCTGTATTGTGCTACATGGGATGCAAAACTTTTATCTCTGTGTAACCACTTTAGAATGAAATCAGGTTGACAAACTCCCTGCATTCACACAGAATTTGCCAATCTTCTGATACCATTTTARCAAGTCTCCAGATCTTTACCCATCTTTGTGTGTATATATATGAGTGCAGAGAGATGCTTGTGGAGAAATCATGGTTTTGCTTGGTGCAAAGAAGGTACCTAGAGGTAGCACAAAAATTGATTTCTTTCCTCTTAGAGAGCCAGTGATGTAGGGGGAATAAAAGAAATCTATTTGGTGTCCCAGACTGTGATTCCAAACTCTGGAATGCTCATCAGTCACYTGACAGGGATTTAGAAATTGAGCTGGCACTCGAGATAGGAAGAGTAAGATGATCTTTCATTTCAGCACCTGAACACACATCAGATCCTTTAGGCACTTCTGACATTGCAGACCTGGATCTGTAACTCCTAGATCAGTCTACCAAGGGAAAATCAGAACTCCTAAAGTGCTGCCTTACAAAAGTGTTGGCTGGCRWGTTYTTCTGGTACTSACATKAACTTTTTAAAAAATCCTCKGAAAACTTTGTATCTATAAATTTCATTTGATAGAAGAACAAAGTTCTGCATGTGCAAAGGAGATGAGGATCTCCCTGATCATCATCCCATCTCCCATCTGGAAGAGCACACAGCTCTCCAGYGAATGCCTGGCTTTTGTATTCTGTTACAGCTCTTTAGCCACAGGATCCTTTTTCAAAGCTCAGTCCTTGAGTGGCTGCCTGTGTTATTTAGGGTGGTAGTTCCAGGATGTTTAGGAGTAGGGATGTTTGGAAGTTCCCAGAAGGACACCCTCCCTCAGAGTTCTCATGAAGAGCAGTGACATTTTGGTGGTACAGACATTCCTGTGTTGCCCTGTGCCCTCCATGGGTGAGGGAGAGCTGGGACCCCGGGCACCCAGCAAACATCACTGCACTGAGTCCTTGGTGTTGTTGCTGCAGTTCRCAGGCAGGTTTGTATGTTACTCTGATTCCACTCAGGATTTTTCTGTGTGTTGGTGATCCCTGGGTGAGACAGAGCTGTCCCAGTGCTCTCCACTCTCRCAGCACACCCAGCTGAGCTCGATGCTGGCCATGACTGAAGTTGGACAAGCGGCTCCCAACGAGCCGCACACAAAGCCTGTTCCAGGTGCTCTGAGGTGCTGTGGGCTAACCTGTTCTGATTTTCCAGGGGAGAAGCCACACAGGTGCCACCTGTGTCCCTTTGCCTCGGCCTACGAGCGTCACCTGGAGGCTCACATGCGGTCCCACACCGGGGAGAAGCCCTACAAGTGCGAGCTGTGCTCCTTCCGCTGCAGCGACCGCAGCAACCTGTCCCACCACCGCCGGCGCAAGCACAAGATGGTGCCCATCAAGGGCACCAGGTCTTCCCTGAGCAGCAAGAAGATGTGGGGGGTTCTGCAGAAGAAGACCAGCAATTTGGGCTACAGCAGAAGAGCATTAATTAATCTGAGTCCGCCTTCCATGGTGGTGCAGAAACCAGACTACCTTAACGATTTCACCCACGAGATCCCCAATATCCAGACTGAGGCGTACGAAAGCATGGCAAAGACCACTCCGAGTGGTGGCTTGCCAAGAGATCCACAGGACCTCATGGTGGATAATCCTTTAAACCAGCTCTCCACATTAGCAGGACAGTTGTCCAGTTTGCCACCRGAAAACCAAAATCCAGCCTCTCCTGACGTCGTTTCCTGTCAAGACGAAAAGCCTTTCATGATACAGCAGCCTGCTGCACCTGCAGTAGTTTCAGCTGTGTCAGCAAATATTCCTCAGAATTCCTCTCCAACCAGCCCTGACTCCCGGCCTGCACACAATCAGAGGAACTACAGTCCCGTGGCAGGGCCCAGCAGCGACCGCAGTGCCCACACCAGTACTCCCAGTATCAGCAACAGCCAGCCCAGCACTCCAGCTCCAACCCTGCCAGTGCAGGACCCTCAGCTCCTGCACCACTGCCCACACTGTGACATGTACTTTGCAGACAATATCCTTTACACCATCCACATGGGKTGCCATGGATTTGAAAATCCTTTCCAGTGTAACATTTGTGGGTGTAAGTGTAAAAACAAGTACGACTTCGCTTGCCACTTTGCAAGAGGCCAACATAATCAACATTGACTGAGAACATGCTTTTGTTTAGTTTTTTAACATATTACAGTCTATTTTTCATACTTGCTGATGGAAAGCTTGCACATTCCCATAAGGAATCTTCACATTAATCGATTRGACAAAGGAGGCAAATTGATTTCCGTGTTCTTGTAAAACGTGCCAGGGAAATTTTGTATCAGATTCAGTTGCTGGTTTATATGTAGCCTTTCAAAAAAAGCCAAGAGTGCTGTAAGGGTTGGAATGCATTTACATGCTGTGGTTGCTAAATTTAAGTTGCTTGCACTTAATCCCAATAAACATTCTGCAAGTGGAGAAGCAGAGTGTGTGTCCTGAACCATAGGAGGTGATTCCCAGATTGTTTACTAGGCAAGACAAGACATCCATAAAATACAAAAGGTCAATGCAATGACACGTCATGTAGAGACAGGACAAGGAGGAATGGCTTCATGGTYCCAGAGGGCAGGGCTGGATGGGATATTGGGCAGGAATTGTTCCCTGGGAGGGTGTAAGGCCCTGGCACAGGTGCCCAGAGCAGCTGTGGCTGCCCCTGGGTCCCTGGCAGTGCCCAAGGCCAGGCTGGACATTGGGGCTGGGAGAACCCTGGGACAGTGGGAGGTGTCCCTCCTTTAAGGTCCCTTCCAACCCCAACCATTCCTTGACTTTGGAGAAATCCTGAAAAACCTGGCTGCTCAAACAAACAGAAGCAATTTTCACATACAAAATCAGTTTGATGTAAAAGTTTGCTTTAGTCTGATGAAGGTTAATAATAAGTTTTTGTTTAGTATAGTCTAAACTCTTCATGSTAGGACTTAAACACTAATTTAACTATTAGCACAAAACTAGAAGATAACAGGTTATTGTGAAAAAAACTATGGTAGGAAAAAAAAAAGAGCTAAAAGCCTGTCATTCATGAGTTATAAAAACAAAAAAGMAAGATACCTTATTTTACCTACACTCTACAAAATTTTCCATGTCATTGTTTTTTCAGAGGAGGCAATTTTTAGTGAGAGAATGAAGAGCCWGTAGAACTAATATATATTCTGTGGGATTTCTAACTGCCTTAAACTGAGTTGTACAGATATTTAAAATTTGCACAATTAGACTTCTGTCCTGCTGATAGAAGTTCTGATAGAAACAAACAAGAAGTTTACAAATCAAACTCCTTTGTTCAGMTTTATGTTGGGCCAGGCTACAACTGAGAGGTTGCCTGTGTTTTTGAGAGTTGTATAATCCAGTTTATTGTAAATTTCAGCTGACTTGGAGCCTGGTTTGTCTCCTCTCCCAGGTTMGATGTCCTTTGGGTGTGCTGGGAATGAGGGGAAGCACCTCTGGCTTTTTCTGGGCTCCGTGTAGGATGCAAAGGAAAACTGACTGACTACACTGAAGTTGTTTTTAGGAATTGTGGATGGCATATGATAACTGAAGTTGTTRATTTTGTTTCATAGTGTACACTCATCTTTAGAAGRCCTCAGGCTAAAGGACAGGCACTTTAACATAAACCTGAGTAAAACATCTAATTAAAATGAATAATAACTTTATGTGCTAGATAAGAATTTGAGACATTAAAAATAAAGGAAGAACTGTTACTTTTCCCATATTTAGACATGCACTTTTACCTTGGTTTGTCCTACTTGAGACAAATTAAAGRTTCCCTTATATATTTCCCTTTTCCTATCAGCAAAGCATGTTTTGTTAAAAGCAGGGAGATTTTATTAATGTTCCACCAGTCAGAGGTTGGAATCTCAATAGGAAATGTTTGGCTTATTCAAATTTATATTTTTATGCTAAAACTTCCTGAAACCAATGGAAAAACTTASAGTGATCAGGGTGAGCTCAATGCAGGAAAACCACCTGTGTAAGAATTTTAGCTGTAGAAGTAATTTTGACTTMAATTAAATAGAAATTTGGATACCAGACGTGTTTCTGTCTACCTGACTGACCTGCTGTTGAATTTCTGTGCTTGAGGAACTGGGTTCTTCCTTGGCTGTGCAGTCTTGCAGTATTGAGGTCAGAAATCTGCCACTGGGGTGGCTCCTGTGTAGTGAAGATGAACAATAACACTGTCACTCCTAAAAATTGTTTTGTTTTCAGGCCTGGTTCAGAATTTGTTTTGCTGGATTTGTAAGACAGAATGGAATTTGCATTTTTCTTCAGGACACTCTGTAARTCCAAAATATTTCATTGTTGCTTTATACTTTTTAGATTTGTTTTATAAGTAAATCTGCAAGTCTGTGTGTGTAAACATCCTTTATTTTAAGGAGTAAAAGCTGACTGACCTGGAATCCAGTTAGAAGTTACTGCTCCTGGGCAGGTTTTGGAATCAAAATTTTTTTCCAGTCAAAGGAGGCAGAAATGGTGGCTCTCTTTGGATCACACATTGAACAATTCTACAATTTAAATTTGGCTGAAATGTAGTGTTAAGAGACGACTGGAAGACTTACAATTATTAATTTATGGAAGTGGTTTTCCTTGCCTTTTTGGTAGATGATGCACTCTCCTGTTCCCAAGGGAACTTGTGGCATTCTGGAGCTCCAGGGAGCACCTTTCAGTACTGAGTGATCACAGCAGCCAAGTGCTCCTTGCCTTGGGGGTTTTTCCTTGCTGGGATCCTAGGGAGAGTCATTTCCYTGGGCACAGCTGTGGTTTCTGACCTCTGGGGCTTCTCTGGCCTGTTCACATTGCCAGAGGCTTCTCTTTGTCTCTTGATTTGGTGATTRAGAGAAATGACRCCTAAGCCATGATGGCCTTGGGCAGAACTCAGGGTAGGTCCCTGATGGAGGAGCTGGGAGCAGGAGGAGGCCTGCAGGATCTCATGGAAAAGGGGCCCTTGTTTGGGAGGGGATCCCACTGTGGGAATGGATGTTCTGAACAACAGAACTCAGTGTGAAAACATCTGTCCTCAAGCCTTGCAAATCAGTGTTTGGAAGGATTTCCTGCTGCTGCCTGGACACCACTGGTTCAATCTGGAGTAGATTAGTTGGGACATCTGAACAGTAGAGGAATGAAAAAACTCTTTTCCCCGTTTCTTTGGGCAAACTCCTCGTTGCAGGGGGGCTCTTGGGCAGCAGCAGCAGCAGCAGCAGCTTTGGTGCTCATCCCTTGGCTCTGCCCCCAAGCCCTGGGCTGGATCCCTGTGTCCTTCCCAGGATGGGATTGTTCCTGTTCCATGATCACACTGTGTTCAGTTTGCCAAACACTGCCCTGCCATCATTGTCCCCTCCTGTCAACTGAGCAGCTTTGGAAGCTGCATTTTCCTATTTTTCATAATTTATACATACTATTGACTATAATTTAAAGTCCAGAGCTGGTACTGGCAAATTCTTTCCAAGTGTGATCCCTTGCATGAGCAGGCCTTACCCAGAGTCAGTGAGGGAGACTTGTCCAGGATTCTGYGATTGAGTCCTTTGTTAAAAGAACTTTTCATATTGACTCCTCCATGTGCTACACTGCACTCACTTGTTTTGGTGMTTTTTTTWWAAACCCAAATCCTCACATTATAAGGTAATGGGTGATTAGCATTMTAACTGTTATTAATGGAGGTTTGGAAAGGAGATGGAATTTTTCCATAGTTCTATAGTTGCAAAATATGAACTTTGTGGGGGTTTTGTTTTTATTGTCACAGATTATTTTATAGCTTTGTGTACATTTCTAACATGCACTATTTATAGCACTCTRAATACACACTCACTGTTTTGAGACTGAATATTCCAATGAACATTTGAATATTTGAACATCATTATCTCAGTTAATATTCAACTGTGCAGGAGGTAATAGGAAAAATATTTGTTTTTTCACAGACACGTGTTTAGATGAAGAGGATTTAGACATAAAATGTTGATTGGCTTTTTAATWTAAAATTCAGTACTGGGACACCTTCCAGCAGTGTTTTCRAGCCAAATAATCTGTTAATGTTTGTTTTGTTCCAGAATGTTTTGGGGGTTTGCTTTTTGTTTCTTTTTGACAAAGGGAATGTAATTTAGAAGTCTTCACTGGCAAGTTTTCTACTAATTTTAAGCTTCTTTGAAAATCTACAGCAAATMATCTTCTGCTGCAGGAAATCTCTCTCCTGCTAAAGCATTTTTCATTGAGCAATCTTTGTGTATGTGCTTCTAAGTACCTACTTGGTTAATAATATGTATTTCAGTGTAAAGAGCAGATTTTATGCAAAAATGAAAGCTGTTAGAGTTGTAAAATACATTTTAATGTTAGTGAACGTTTCTGAGACGACAAGGTTAATTCTGAAATAACTCTGTCTCGTGTAGTTCATGTTGTGAAGCTTTGCTTTTGTAAGATATGAATAAAATAACACTTTCTAATTAGGTCCCATGTCAATTTTTAATTGCATATCCTTCCAGGGGTGGAGCTGGTGATTTCCCASGTGCTCCTCCTGGGTTAACTCTTTCTGATTCTGTGAAATTTAAATCTTGGGATGGTTTGCTCTTGGCTTGATCTCCACAGCTTGGTTAGACTTGATTGAAGTGTTTCTCTTCCATATCATGGGGAGAGGAGGCACAGGGGCTCCAGAGAAGGGAGCTGCACCTCAGGTCTCTCAGCAGCAGTGCTCAGAGTCCTGCATTTGAAACACTTGGCACTCCTAAACACCCAACATTCTCTATGTCATTATTTTAAAATATATTTATTTACTACCTTGCTTGCCTCCTGTTGGAATGAAGAAATAACACTTGTAGCAGGGTCAGAATATTGGGTTTTCAAAGTCTTTCCTTGCCTCAAGTCTTCCAAAAATTCTGCTTTCAGTTTGTTGAGTTCTTCTGCCAGGCTCTTCATCTCACTGGGGAGAACATTTTTACCTAAAAGAACATTGAAGCTGAACTTTTAACTTCATGCTTACAGAAAAAAATCACAGAACCACAGAATACCCTGAGTTGGAAGGGACACAGAGGGATCATTGAGTGCAGCTCCTGTCCCTGCAGAGGCACCCAACAACCCCACCCTGGCAGTGCTGCCCAAACTCCTGGGGCTCTGGCAGCCTCAGGGCTGTGCCCATTCCCTGGGGAGCCTGGGCAGTGCCAYCACCCTCTGGGGAAGAGTCTTTCCCTAAAATCCAACCTAAWCCCRCCTGACACAACTCCAGGGAGAAGRCTGAAKCCAGGCACAGAGCTGAGCTTTGCAGTTAAGGACACTGGGCTGTCCTTATATAAATCTCCCCCTGTCCTTATTGCCACAAGTCCCAAAACAGTATCAAAATCCTCTAAAATGCTGCTCTGTACTAAAGGGCTTTATTAAAGCTGTAATTAATACAGTTAATAAACATGATACTGGTTTTTAAATCTACAAACTTCTACAAACAACCCTGACCAGAGCTGTGCAGGTGTTGCCTCAGGCACAGCTGCTGGGACAGGATCCTGAGCAGTTTATCCCAAGGGAATMTCAGGGGCTGTTTGCCATTGCCAGCTGGAGCTGGCACGGGTGGGAGGGCAGAAGGGGTACCTTTGGCATCCTGCATGGCCTCAGAGATGGCTCTCCTGCACGCCTGGTCAGCCTGATGGACAGCACTGGCTGCACACAGGGCTCGAGCTGCCTCCTGGCCACGGCCACCAGCAAGGAAGAAAACAAGCAGACATTTTGGATTTACTTGGCTTTTGAAGTGCTATRTGAGAACAAAACATGAGCAGCACCTCAGGCTGGCACCACTGCCCCAGGCTGCTCCAAGCCCCAYTGTCCAACCTGGCCTAAATTAGTGTTTAAGTCCTAGCATGAAGAGTTTAGACTATACTAAACAAAAARTTATTATTAACCTTCATCAGATTAAAGCAACTTTTACATCAAACTGAATTTGTATGTGAAAATTGCTTCTGTTTGTTTGAGCAGCCAGGTTTTTCAGGATTTCTCCAAAGTCAAAGAATGGTTGGGGTTGGAAGGGACCTTAAAGGAGGGACACCTCCCACTGTCCCAGGTGCTCCCAGCTCTGCCCAGCCTGGCCTTGGGCACTGCCAGGGATCCAGGGGCAGCCCCAGCTGCTCTGGGCACCTGTGCCAGGGCTGCCCACCCTCCCAGGGAACAATTCCAAAGCTGTGCCCTGAAGCCCAGCAGTGCTACCTTCTGCTCTGTGTCCTCCTCATTTGGCCTCTCTGGATTTTCCAAAGCAGTGGCCAGCAAGTTCATGATCTGCTCACTAAGAAAACAAACAGAATAAACCATGGCAATCACACAGATCCACTTCTTTTCTTTTCTAATGATGCTACAGAAAAAAAATGAAAAGCAAGATTTCAGTTAAATTTTTAAGGCAATCAGTGAAATAATCTGAAATGAAAAACAATTACTACTCAAATTATTACAACTCAACCTTAGAATTTCAGACAACTTGCACAGCTTTTCAGTAACAGGGTAGGAATGCTGTGAGTTTTGAGGTTAACTCTGCAGAGGATGGTGGCTGTGAGCTCCCAACAAAGCTGGATTCTTTGTAACTGCCAAAAATCACCACTGGTGATGCTTTTTACACKTTGTGTAGATACAAGAGAAGCTTCTACCACTGAAAACAGCACTTAGGGAAAGCTCTGGGATCAATCAGTAACATACTCATCCTCTGAGATGCCATCAGAGCTGCTCAGAATGAGGCTGTGCTGCTCCCAGGTGTTTTTCCTGGGATCTGGCATTTCCATTTTCCTTGCCATTAATTGTATGGTSTGCTCAGGCACAGGATCACTCCTGAGGCTGTTCCTCTGCAGACAGCATTCCACTGGACACTCCAAAAACAACTGGCAGAAGCCCAAGGAATCTAAAAAGAACAGAACCAGACAGAATTTTAGCCTTAAACAGTTCAAGTAACAATTTCTGAGAGCAGCATGCAGGAGAAAGGCTCTACATGAATGAGGAGCTTCTGCTCTGCTTCTGAGCCTGACATGAACACAAATCTGGACAGGGAACAGAATTTTACCTCAAGGCTGCACAGGAAATGTCTGAGATCAGCACACAGAACCATGGAATGGTAAAGTCACCTCATTGCACCCCAGCCATGGCAGGGACACCTCCCACTGTCCCAGGTGCTCCAAACCCCAGTGTCCAGCCTGGCCTTGGGCACTGCCAGGGATCCAGGGGCAGCCACAGCTGCTCTGGGCACCCTGTGCCAGGGCTCACCTCCCTCCCAGGGAACAATTCCTTCCCAAAATCCCATCCAACCCTGCCCCCTGTCACTGGGAAGCCATTTCCTTTGCCCTGTCATTCCATGCTCTTGTCCAAAGTCCCTCTCCAGCTCTCTTGGAGCCTCCTTATGTACTGGAAGGTGCTTTAAGGCTGCTCTAGGAAGGGTTTTACACAATCCACCAATTGATAATAAGGCAGTAACAAAGTGACATTGCTTGCTACTCTATTCCAGATACCCAGCAATCAGAACAACCCACGCTCCGGGAGAGCACGCGAAAGAAGGCGCTGAATTTCCCACAAACAGCCTCGTGCCGGAGATCAGGGAATAAATAATTACATTTGCGGGCCAGCTGGTACACCTCGTAGCGCATGCTCTGGTAATAGAAGTTGTCATCCAGCAGGAGGACGAGCGGCCGGGAGGCGGCTCCGGGGTCCCCGAGGGCGGCGGGCAGCAGCCCGTCCCGGCGGCAGCAGCGCAGGAAGCGCGGCCAGCCGGGCTGCGCGGGGCCGGGCAGCGGCGCCCCCGTGAGCAGCGCCCGCAGGAGCCCCTCCAGGCACTGCAGCAGCTCGCGGCGGCTCTGCTTCCAGCCGGGCAGCTGTGGAGAGAGGGAAGCGAGAGATCACGGCCTCCATCGCCGCCGCCGAGCGCTGCCGGCCCCGCGCCCGCCGTGAGGGGACCCGGCCCGGCCAGGCCCGGTCCCGTTGGCCTGGCAACCGCCGTCGCACGCGATGACGTAACACAGGCGCGCCGCACTGACCGACGGGGACGGGCTGGTGCGGAAGGCCTCGGGCGGGATGAGCTCGTCGTAGGCGAGCAGCGCGCAGGCCCAGCCCGGCCGCTGCGGCAGGCGGCGGCTCAGGGCGCGGCCCAGCGTGGACTTGCCGGCCGCGGGCAGCCCGCACAGCAGGCATAGCCCCACCCGGGCGCCGCCGCCGCTGCCCCGGTGCTGCCGCTGCTGCTCCGCCGCCAGCGCTGCCGGTGCCGCTGCTTCCGCCGGCTTTGTGCGCATGCGCAGGGACCGCGCCGCGGGGCGCCCCCTGGCGGGCTCGGTGCGAACGACAGAGCCGCGAACGGCCCCTTGAGCCGGTGCTGCTTTTACCCATTTTTTACCCAATTCTGCTTTTACCCGTTTTTTTACCCAATTCTGGTTTTACCCGTTTTTACCCAGTTCTGGTTTTTACCCATTTTTTTACCCAATTCTGCTTTTACCCGTTTTTACCCAGTTCTGGTTTTTACCCATTTTTTTACTCAATTCTGCTTTTACCCATTTTTTACCCAATTCTGCTTTTACCCATTTTTACCCAGTTCTGGTTTTTACCCATTTTTTTTTACCCAATTTTACTTTTACCCATTTTTTACCCAATTCTGCTTTCCCCCATTTTTTACCCAGTTCTAGTTTTTACCCATTTTTTTACCCAATTCTGCTTTTTACCCAATTCTACTTTTACCCATTTTTACCCAATTCTGCTTTTATCCATTTTTTTACTCAGTTCTGGTTTTACCCATTTTTTACCCAGTTCTGCTTTCCTCCATTTTTTACCCGGTTCTGCTTTTACCCATTTTTTACCAGGTTCATGTTTTTACCCATTTTTTACCTGGTTCTGGTTTAACCCATTTTTTACCCTTTTGTGATTTTACCCATTTTTTACCCGGTTCTGCTTTTATCCATTTTTTACCCAATTCTGCTTTTACCCATCTTTTTACCCAATTCTGGTTTTACCCATTTTTTTTACCAGGTTCTGGTTTTACCCATTTTTTACCCAACTCTGGTACCACAATGAGCACAAGAATTCTCTTTAGGTGCCCGTGGAGTGTCAAAGGCTGAGCCATCCCCCCCTGCCCCGCGGTGCCTTTTGTGCTGATCACAAAACAAAGATACAGCCACTGAAGATTTATTTTAAATTGTAATGTAATAAATAAAAGCGGTGTCTTTTTATACTTGAGGTCTAAATAACAGGGATATTTAATAAGAACAGTTTGAGATTCTGAGGGGTTAAGGAAGAGGACACTTTGGAAGACACACACTTTTTACCAGCAATCCCTTTTGGGTTGTTTTTTCCAGCTCTTCAGTGATGTGGCCATCTGAGGGGCTGGAAATGTTCTCTCGGTGAGGCAATCCTGTGATTTATTCACTGTTTTCCCCAGTTTGCACTCTGAAATTTGCATGAGCACAGGCAGGGTGTGCTGCAGTGCCCAGGGAAGGTGGATGCACACCCCCAGCTCTGTTCTTGGCACTGCAGCTGCTGGAGACTTTCCCTGGATCTCCTGCATCCATCTCCAGAGACATTTGATGGGGCCTATTTGGAAATCTACATCCCTGCACWCATCCTCTTTGAAATCAGTGCTGGRTTCTAACTGTGTCATGACAAAAGTTAATCTGTTGCTTTTGTGGTGGAATCAATTTCTAGGAAAAATGCCAWGCTGCCACCCCCAGTAAACCCTGTGGAGCTGCAGGGGTATTCCCAATATCCCACATTTTCTGTGACAGACATGGATGGGTCCTTTCACACTCAGCACATGACCTACAGAGTTTCTGGTGTCCCCAAGTGAGGTTACTTTTATAAATGACCTGAAATGGAAGCTGGCCTGGCTGGTGGGGTGTGAGAGCTGGGCTCTGGGCTGATGGCACTCCAGGGCTGCAGCCACAATTCCAGWTGGACTSCCACCAACAGGGTGTCAGGTTGGGTTCTGACTCTGTCASAGTGTTTTTAGTTTACTGCATTGTTTATTTTATCTTTGTCTTTTCTTSCCRAATAAAGAACTGTTATTCCTGCTCTCATATTTTTGCCTGAGAGCCCCTTAATTTAAAATGTATAGCAATTTGGAGGGGTGGGGTTTGCATTTTCCATTTCAGGGGAGGCTCCTGCCTTCCTRAGCAGACACCTGGCTTTGCAAACCAAGACACAGGTGTCAGGGCAGGCACAGGGACTGTCCCCAAACCTGGCTCTGCAGACCCTCAGTGTCCTGAGGAGAGGAGAGCCCAGGAGGTAAAGTGCAGATCTCCTATCTTTGAATGATGTCTGGGAACAGCAGAATTCACTTCTCTGTGGCCTGAGGGGGAGGCAGCAGTGCCAGAGTCCTGTTCTCTGGCAGGTTCACTCAGGTTCACTCCTGTGCACGTTGAATTTCAGGGTCTGGTTTGTAAAAGGTGAGGTAGAGGAGGCACAAACACAGCCAGCAGCAAGGAGCAAAACTCTGGGGTGTCCCCAGTCTGTGCTCAGAGCCCCTTGGCACCCAGGGGCCAGGAGGGACCTGCTTCCCAAAGGCATTTTGGCTGCACAAGGAGAGCACTGGAGCACTGAAATCCCTTAACTTGTTTTTCAGGCCAGTTTTTTGCCAGAARTGGTTGAGGGTTCCCAAGAAACATSTCAGACAACTGGTCTGGGTGGGACTGGGGGTCGTTGAGGTCCTGAGGAAGCTGCAGGAAGCTGGGTTTGGACTGGCTGCCTGAAGTGTGGAAAACACATTGTGGTTAGTATTTCATGACTTGAGACATTTCCAAACTGGTTTTATAATTTATAAACTTTATATAACTTTATATAACTTTATAATTTTCAAGCAGTTTCTAGCATTTTCAACTAATTCTCTCTGCCCCTTCCTCTCCCTTGCAGCATTTACCTGGGTTTATGCCACCATTTTTCCTTCAAGCCTTTAATCTATGCTTGATGCTGCATGAAAAATCTATTCATTAAATCTAATTAATTTATTCATTAATGTAATTAATTTAAATRTAATTTATCTATTAATTAAATCTAATCTAACCTAATCTTTAATCTATTTCATGATGCTGCATGAAAAAATCCCCCTAAGCAGGACACAGGACATCAATAACTTCACTTACAGCAACATAAGCATAGGGAAGATGAAGTGAAGAAGGTTTTAAACACTACAAACCTTGTACCAGGAAAATGCAATATGGTAAAAATATTGTGACTTGATGCAGCAGGCTGGAAAAGACATTGCAAAAAATCAGATTAGCAGAAAACATAAAATGTAGGTAATTCCTCAGTATTAAGCTAATGTCATTTTAGAATTGGCTCTCATTTGCTGGGACTTTCTTCATATTCTCTTGCAATATTTTGTTTTGATAATTTTTATTCAGTTTTATCAGAACTAYACCCACAGCCTGGCTAAGCAGCATCCCCAGTGTTTGGCCTAAGAAATAACAGAGGTGGTTTCAATGTATCAGAAAGTCACAAAGCCATGATTAATGTGTTGGAGGAAAGGCACTGTGCAGTCTGGATTACCCAACATGAAATAATCCAAGTCTCCATCTATTTTACCTGATTYTTTCCTGTTTCATGACTTGCTCTGTTGCCTTGCTTTGGTTCCTGCCCATTGCCAGCCCTGAAAGAGAAACCACATCATCAGGAATCCTTCAGGGATGCAGCATTTTCCAAGGACACAGCTACAGCTCAGAGCTCTGGGTTCTGCTTTGAGTCCATCCTGTTCTGCACCTGACAGGCAATGTCAATATGCTCTGCCTCTGTGTCCATACAATAAAATTAMCAGCAAAAATTAGGAAAGTGCAATGGATTTGGGAAAAAAATGCTTGAGAACAGACAAGTGGAGTGTCTGTATTGCACTTCCAAGGAGCAGGGGATGGGCTGTTAAACTCCCCACTGCTGCTATTAGCAGGGCAGGCTTGTCCTTTAYGTGTGGAATATTTTGTGTAGATAAAGCCTTGCTGCACTGCCCTGGGGCACACTCTCCTGTTGGAATAGCACCTGTGAGAAGGGAAATACCTGTGCTGTCCTCTGCTTTTCCTGCAAAGTTTTCTCCTTATTGCATCACGTTTAAATACTGCAACTGCAGTGAGGATGGCTACAGGCAGCACCAGGAGGAAGAAAATCAGCAGCCCATCCCGAAGTGATGTATCTAGGGAAAAAGAATTGAAATCATGGAATTGAAAATATTAAAGCTTTCTTTTTGTTTTAAAAAGTACAATCTTCAAATTGTTGCAGAATAGGATTAACAACTTCACTGAAATTTATAATGTGTTGCAATCAGAAATGTAGGATTTGGCCTTACAAGTTCTTTTTGCATTACAAGTGGGATTGGATTGGCCCACAAGGGTTTGGCCTTACAACTTCTTTCTGCCTTTCCCACCCTATGTATATGCAATGTTTTTCCTTTTCCATAAAATGTTTTCAATAATTCTGAAGCAGACAAATTCGTTTTGTATTTGCTTACCACAAGTGCTCTGCATGTTTGCTTTTCCTTCCTAAACTTTTTAATAAATACAAAACGTTTTTTTCCCTTTCCCAAAGTACAAATTTAGTAAAATCCAATGAAGTTCTGCAGAAACTATCAGAGATTTTCCTCAGAACTTTGCTTTTAGACAAAGAGATGTGTAAAGGCCAGCAAAAGCTACTTCATTATCAAATAATAACGTTTGGTCTTCAAGTCAGTCCATGATTTGGATCTCGAGCAATAGAAAAAAACATTATTATGTTATTTGTAGATTATTTTTATGTTATTAGTAGGTTATTTCTTTGTTATTAGTAGATTATTTTTATGTTATTAGTAGATCATTTTTATGTTATTAATATATTATTTTCTGAGCCCCTGGGGCAGAATGAGGGCCAGTTTCAGTGTCCTACCTCTGTGAGCTGGACCACTGTCAACGCTGCCACCGTAGCCAGAGTGGTTACAGAAAGGAGGGGCCCATCCCGGATTGCAGTGGCAGTTCCCGTTGTTGTTACACACCTACAGCTCAAACAAGAGGGACTCGTGAGTCAGGCAGGGACAGCCCCCAGGGTTGTCACACCCCTGCAGCCCAAACACAGGGATTAGTCACACAACACCTCATTAGTCAAACAACGCCTRCCTGAGAATGTCCACTCAAAGCTTTGGCATGGATTTGGAGTTCCATGCATGGAATTGCATGTGGAAACAAGAAATGCTGCATAGRATTGCATAGCAATACATGAAATATTAACTGGGAATAAGCTCTGCCCCTCCATAACACCCCAAACCACTGAGGGATTCTGATACCCCGTGGTAATTCTCTCTAAGTTAACATTTGTGTTATTTGTCTGCAATTAATCACAGTCCAGAAACCTTCTTAGTTTTACAACCTTTGGACTCCATTTTGATTTTTCACAGAGACATATATAAATCAGGAATTACCAGATTGTCATCCTCAAAGGAATACTTTCCTTTTGCAATTCACCAGCTCAGTAAAATTAAAAAAAATTCCCTTGGGATATTGAGACAAAATGCCTCTCAATGTTAGTGCTAAGGMGTTTGCAGTGTTCTGGCAAATTACAGGTAAAATAAGTGGATTTAACTTTTAKTACAGATCAGGAAAAAGCAAAGCCACCTGCTTGGCTATTGCTTAAAAGCAGGGAATTTGCACAGTCTAGAAACAGGACACAAAGCACCATCTACTCACCCCATTATTATTACACTTCTGCTTTACATCACAGCTGTAGCCCAGAAATCTTGCATCAAGACATTCAAAACCTAAACAGGCCTGCAACAAGTAATTAGTGTCTTGCAAACACAAAACTTTAAAAACCCCATCCTTTTATAAATATACTACATAAGTGTATATYTTTACAAGCTTTCACTTACATGTTAAGAAAAAGGACTGATACAACATTCAATATTTCAGAATTTTATAACTTTATTTGTCTCAGGTTTGCTTAACCCTGTGGATGCAGTAATGGAGTATTTGATAGAGTAATTTGAATGACTGATAATGTAGCACCCAAGTTTTTGAACAACTAATTAATTGTRTGCATGTATTAATCCCAAAAGATTTTTATTGTGTTACGGCATATGAACAAGAGAGCCAGGGAATGTTTTTGGAGGTTCAGAACCTTCCACCTGGAGTACATTCTGTCAGGCTGCTGTGGTTCCTCTTACCTTGTTCTCTCCACAGGCTGTGCCATCATGAACTTGGGCAGGATCAGGGATGTCTGATCCTAGGTCAAAGTCAGAGGACCAGCACAAAACCCCAGAGGCATTATTGACAACGCTCCAGGCTGGGAGGTTCTGGAGACTGACAGAGGTGCACTGCAGCTTCCCACACAGACTGTGCCTGTTTGCAATAAAGGATACTCTGAGACCAAGTCAAAGATAAAAATCAGGATCACTGTAATCCATTCCAGCTTTTTAGCTTGCATTAAAAAAAAAATTCTTTTAAATCTCTCACTTTAAGGCTTTGTAACAAATATATTTTTTTTACATTGAAGATTTTAGGGTTAGCTTTTATTTGGTGGTGACTTACTGGACAGGGCATTTCTTGTACACTCCACCTTTCATCCCACAGTTTCCAAARCTATCTCCTTTAATATTTGCTTTTTCAAAGCATATATCAGGTGCTTTCCGTGCCCCTGTACAAAATAAAATTGTGAATCTCAGTAAGGTGTCTGAAAAATACCAGAAAGAAAAATTGGAAATGTTTATCAGGAGCCTACAAATGGGTTAACATGAAATGCCAACCCTACCTTTGCCATAGATGGATTCACACTGTGAATCAAAGCTCTGGCACACTCCATAGTAGCAATAAGCTTTGCTGRTGCTGCATGGGTGACCATTCATGATGTAAACATCATCTGGGCAGTAGGCAGTGCTTCCATTGCAGTACTCAGGGAGATCACACACATCTTGTTTTGCTCTGCACTCTGCTCCTGCCACTTTAAACTAGGACCAGAGAGGGAGAAKTCTTTCAGTATTGCAACAGAGGAAGTTCTAGAGTGAAACAAAACCAACTGGGAACATTTATAAGACAAATTCTCTTCTTACATGCTCTCTTACTGGTGAATGTCATTTGAAAATATGTCAAGAGGACTAGGATAGCTCTTTTCAAACATTAAAAAAAATCCCAGTGAATAGTAACAATTTAGTTTAATAAAGCATTGCCCACCTTGCAGTTTTTGCAGCACAGTCCTTGAGCACACTGTGAGCCAGGTGTGAGTTTGCAGGTGGCAGCATCACAGCAGGGGTTGGAGCATTCCTGAGAACATTGAAAGGGAARAGWGTTTTATTMARACAGCCAGGAAAGTACTCACCAGTCCACATGGATGGACAAGCCAAACTTTAAATAACTGTGRCAGATTCTCACATTCTCCTGCTCTAAAGAACCAGCAGACACTGCTGCTGTGTTTTATTTGTACAGGTCAGCAGAAAAACACCTGTTTTATGGGTTGTTACACAGGGATGCCAATGGAAGCAGGGCTTGCTGGCAGAATTTTTGGTTCATTGCTGCCTTTTTTGAGACACTTTTATCCTGTGAAGAATGAGCCAATACCTCCCATTCTTGGAGGGACATTTTGACAATGCAAATGMGACTCTTAAAAGTCATTTTGTATAGGCAAAGTTGAAGGGTTACAGTTGACAAAGATCTACATGTTCTATAGATAAACAGTCTCTGTCATGGAACAGAAATATCCATGATGCTAAAACCAGCACAAAACCCAGAGGTGCTCCCTCACACTCTGCTCTGAATTTCACTTCTCTCTCAGCAGTGCCTCAATGTTCTGTGGAGTCCAAGAGCCCTTAACTGAGTCCATYTCAAAATCAAAGCATGATTTTAAACTTTTACTAATATTTATTTTGATATTGCTTGAAAAAATGCAAAATTACATGGAAAACTCCTCAGATAATAATGCAATTAGGCCAGTATTATATAGAACAATACGATATAATAAATATAATACAGTAAATATAATATAATATAATATAATATAATATAATATAATATAATATAATATAATATAATATAAATATACTTTAATATAATATAATTAATATAATATATATACAACAAGTATCCAGCTCAATTTGATGCATTACCTGTGGTTTGCCACAGTCACATTCTTCATTTTTATCGACCACATTATTACCACAGACAGGTTCTTTGTACACATTACTTGTTTTGGGAGGATTCCTAAGGCAGTTTCCTCCTCCACTTAAAATAAAGGCCTCAAAATCATCAGCACTACAGGTGCTGAAATTCCTGGATCCACTGGAAAGGATAATATTGTATTATTATAAATATTTTGCTTACAGGAGAATATACAACTCAAGCTCTTAAAATACTGTTGTTCCATAATAAATATTGTATTTAATAATGTTAGGAGATCATAAACCAGTTAATTTTTATTTTACTTTGCCTTAAAGTGCAGTACCAGAAGTTTAAAATACTATTTTAATATGAATGCTTTTAGAGGCCAGGGACCATCAGTTTATCTATTCTGGTGTCCTGTATGAAACAGGCCTTAGAAATTCTATACTAAGTCTAAAAATGTTTGATTAAAAAATARTCTCAGGAAAACATTCATCTTGGAGTCCATAAGAACTGAGGAATGCCCCTTCCTAGAGTAGTTTTTTTCAGTGTTCAGATACTCTGATTATTAATAAAACTGGGGATAAATAAAATATTATGATCTTTTTCTCTTTAGGGGAAGCCAAAGAATAAATGAACTGAAGGAAACATAAGCCAAGAAGGTTTTTTTTTTTAAATTAACTGTTAAATAATTTGTTGCATATTTGCTCAAACCCAGTGAGTACATGTAAAGCATTCTCAACAGGGTGAAAAAACCCCAGCAACACACTATTATTAAAACGAATAATTAATTCCAAATATGTTTTTAGGAATGTTACAAATAAGAATGATGAGGTCAGAAAACAGATGAAATTTCACATAAATTAAAATTATGTCAAATACAGTCTGGTAATTCCAGTGACTCCACCTCTGTGATCAAATTTTTCAAACAACTCCCCATCCACTAAAGCTCTTCCAGATTCACAGGAGTTTCACAGCTTGTAAGGCATAGTCACTGCAAACAAAATCAATCATTAAAATGAAATAAGTGGAAATCTTACTTATCTGTGCTGTGCATGATATAGTTTGCAGGACACCTCTTGTCATCATGTTTCATTCCCAGATTGTGCCCCAGCTCATGTGCCACTACTGTGGCATGCCGTAACATTTTGTCATGATTCAGCTAACAAAGAGAACCAAGTTTAAAACAGTGAAACTGTGGAAAATACTGTTTGTACCCACTGATTGACTCCCACCACAAAGCTCTCAGGGACTGTGAAGGCAGAACACCAAATTGTATTATAAGGTGAAAGCAGCAAGGACTGAAAATTTGTCACTTTATTTTCAGGTAGGGCTGGATTCTGCCACCCCTTCCATGAGGATCATATTCTGGARAATAAGTTGGCAGCTGGTCTGGATCATCATTGGAGGTTTTATTCTGTGATTCTATTCTATTTTAACTCTGTTAGACATTGATTTCAAAGGAGTCTTCAACAAGAAATGTACTGGTAAAGAACAGAGTCTGCTTCTGAGATTGTCCACAATGTTGTGGCATCCATWCTTTAAGGTCAGGAACCTCTGGAGTTAGTGGTTCTGCCCCAGGGGTGGAGAAAAAAATAGTTTTGTACTAATTTTTAAAAAATTTTGCCTGCTTAGAGTCCTATTGTGAGGAATTCCAGACACTTGACACTACAAGTGTCCAGACACTACAGTGCATTATGTTCACTTTCTATTTATTTAAAGATTATTTTGTAGTTGCATTCCCATCCCAAACTCTGTGGTTATAAACTTCAATGGTATAAGGATGAGATTATGCAATACTGAGTTTGATGAATCACAAAAGATGACCAAAAGAATTTGTGGAAGATTAAATGAGCCAGATGGGCTGGAATTTGACAAAGAAATTGGGAAATACTTTAAAAAAACCCCAAACAAACGACCAAAAAAAAGGTGTAAAATATACACAAGTCCTTATGTAAAAAACCTCATGAAAGAAATCAGCCAACTCCACGACCAGGGTGATTTGACCAAGCAGGTCAAGGACCAGTTTCTTCCCTACCCAGATGATGATGTACTCACAGTGCTGATTGACCCTCCCTGGACATGTGAGCACACAGTGCCCACAAAAGCCATTCCAATGGATCCACTGAAAGAGCTTCTCCCTCTGCAACAAGAGCAGTTTGGAGGTGGTGTTAAAGATGGYTTCAGAGTTCATGATTCCTACTAAAAGACACTGATCAGTTGGAAAGAAAAAGGCAAGGCAAAATTTGGTCTTCCTGAAGTCAAGAAGGAATTTATCACCACAGCAGGGTTTTATTCTAATTAATAACTAATATCTGAATAAGAGCTTGAAAATAATAATCAATCACTTAAGTCTGCTGTGTCAGTGCACTCAYTTACAGAAAGGCTAAGGAGGGAAGGGACCTCTGGAGGTTACCCTGACCCTGGAGCTGATTAACTCTTAAGAATCCATTATACTTTCTTGTCATTTTTCCATGTTAAACCATTTTGGAAGTGCAGAGCATTTTACTCCAGGTATATTTTAATGAATATACKAGCCCCAAATCATATACATTAACACTGGCAGCATGGCTGGTTTTGCCACTGAATGCAAACTTACATTATGAGGTGAGCAACGTCATTTCTTGAGCGCTTCAGAAGATCTTTCTGTCTCCAAGAAACAAATCTACTCAGCACATCCCCAGCTGAACCATCCATCACAGGTATGTGGTTGGCATCTGTCCAAATCTCTAATCCAACCAAAACAATCTGGATGTTTAATGCACTATACATCTGAAAAAAAAATTATAATTAACATCCCTCAGCTGTTCTGATGGAATTCTGAAAATTACTTCATTACTACTGAGTAAACAATAAGCTGAGCATAGTGACCAGGACATAACTTCAGTTTCTTTGAAACTCAATATATGATAATTGTAATTATAAGTGAAGTATAAAATATTTATAAATTGCAAACTAAATAAAAATATTTGGAATATAAAATGCAGTATAATTGAAAACACTCTACTTTATGAAAGTACCTAAAGAAAGCTGCTCTTCTGAAKACTATCATAAAATAGAAACTACTGAATCCAGGAAACCTTTCTGACCTACCCCATCAACATAATTAATCAGCTCCACTGTTTCCTTTTGCACTGCAGCAGGATCAGAATTCTTCAGCAAAAACTGTAAAATACCATAACAATGTCAGAGGAGAAAAATTAGCAAAACAATAAAATGTYTTTAGCATTGGATGATATAATTACCCTGTTGTGATCCACAACCACAAATAATTCTACATAGCTTTTCTGGGGCAGGACAGCTCGCTTCTCCTGCAAATGAGAAAGCACAGTAAATTAACATCATGAGTTTGCAATGTTGCATTTTGTAACGTGGKCTCAATTTGTGTCAGATTACCCCACAAACATCTCTGTGTCAGTAATTCACAGCAGGTCAGACACTGGGATGCATGAGCTGAAMGGCAGCTTGTGCATTTCATGTCCRACCCACAGCTGTCCTGGCCAGACTSTGCTSMGTGAGATCCCCACTGMGCTGATTTTCTYCTCCAGGATTTCCTCAGCAGGGCTCCCACCAGCTTGGTGTCCATGGAAATGAAGGCACAAGGAAATGTCCTGCCAGGCCAATCCCACCASCAAGAGCCCTGGAGATGCCTCGGAGTGCGGCTCAAGGGAGAAACAGAAATGTATTTACCCTGAGGAGCCTGTCCCTGCTGGAGGTACTGTTTGATGAAAATGTGTATTTCACAGACTGCTTCACAAACATCTCARGCTCCAGGCTGCCATTCAGCACCCCACAGTGGAAGGGGATACCCTGCTCATCTTCCAGTCCATAAAGCACATGTTCAAATGTGCTGGATGTGTTGAGGGGCTCCATTCCYTACCATTTGCCTCCAATGTAGAGAATTCCCCTAACAATCATAATAGAATAAAACATTATTTCATCATTTTTCCCTCGTGGTTATGACTAGATGAATYAATAACAGCTGGATACTTAGACAATACATTAAAATAAATTATTATTTGAAATTATATTAATATATAGAATYTATTKATAAAAGACAATTCAGTCTTTTACAATAAAAGACAATAAAAGACAAAACAGAACTTATTTAAAATTCTCAACAAGTGTGGGCTTCTTGAATCAGTTAGAAAAGGAAGAAAAAAAAGAGAATGAAGCCAATAGTAAATGTTACTATTGTTAGTAAATTGTTAGTAAATTACTCTGGATTGTGGGTACAGAGCTGATGCAAAGGGTCCCTTTCAGCCCTTATTTTTATTCATTTAAAGGATTGCCAGGATATGTCCTGATTTATGGTTAGTGACATCCCTCTGTGAAGCTTCACCTGAAAGGGGTGAATTTTATCCCATTTGTGATTTTATTGTATTTGAAACATAAAAARCAGTTCAAATTTGGACAAATTTTTTTCATGGAAGTGGTTTGTCTTTTGAAAGGTGCCCATTCATAAGARAAAGTTGTTTGCAGGAGTGTTTTAAGTTCAACAAAAGCTTTATCAAGTAAGATTTTTTTTCTACAAAGGTATCTCTGGTCACAACATTCACATCAAGTACTGGAAGCCTCAGGTCATGCCCAGCTTCTCCCTAAATTTATTAAAATTTCTCTCATATCATCTTTTTTTTTTTTTTCTGTGAAGGAATTTTGGAAAAGAGGAAAAAAGTGGCAGTTGAGGGAAACTATAAAACCTAAAATGAGTTCCAGCTTCATCAAAAGATGAAATATTAAAAAAAATAGGAAGAGGAAATACCTAAGGCCATCACATGTGCTAAGAGCAAGTGTGGAGTCAGCAATTCCTTCAACAGTGCCATGATAATAACAGTGTGTCTGAAATGCAACAAACCCACATAATTAGTGACACAACAAGGTGGCTGCCTTCAACTGCAAACTTCTTTTCTAACTYCCCACWTTATTTCCATGACATCAGGGCTGGCTGTTAGAAATTTACAGAGCTCCCAACTTGGAAAGTAATCCTGACTTTCTTGGAGGAGAATATCCCTTGACATGAGTCCCTAAAGTAGCCTTTGGTCTCTTAGTTCTTGAACACAGCCAGCTTTTTAGTTTAACCCATCACCATCTTTTATAAAAATATTTAAATCTACATTGGTTATCCTGCTTCAGAACTGCTCTGAGAAGATCTTTCATGCACAAACCACCCAATTAAGTCTCACTGAGCTCACGTGCAGTTTAAAGATGAAATTAAATTTAGAAGTGTTTATAAGGCTTGTTTGATTCAGAATTTAAAAACTACAGAGCTTTGATGCTGCCATTGTACTTTAAATTGCATATTATGCAAACAGCTCAAATTCAGGCTTGGCATAATCTCCTGGCAAATCCTTTCCCACCTTGGGGAACATGAGTGCTGCACCCCACAAACAGCCCAGTCCCTCATGGACCTCATCTTTAGATCACTAGTTAAACAGAAATGCTCCACTGAGAAAACTAACAAAAGTCAAATTCCCAGCACATACATTTTTTCTTGGCTCCCCTGGTTTTTCAGAGAAAATTCTGACACAAAGGGGAAGTTTTATTATGTACAATACCTCATTTTTGGATGGTGTTGCCTGCAGTTTCCCATTTTCCCCATATGTGTACATCTTAAAGTTGTCACTGAGAAGTTTTCTGGAAACAAAAATAAACAACTCTTTTAAGGGTCTAGAAACAAGAAACAAGTCAAGAGTCCTYGTAAGTGCTACATTCTGTTAATTTGCTAAATTATTATTAAAATCCAGGCYCGTGAAACAAAATACTTTAAAACAAGCTTGAATTTTTAGAAAATAAGTTATTTTGAAASTTATTTATTTTAACTAAAATATCCATAGAGAGGAATCTAAGCAGACTCAYTTGCATAAGGACCTGACCTATTACAGGCTCAGGAATGAGGAATAAGAGAAACAGAAACATTTCTTAAAATAGAAGAGATCTAAAACCCCTCTGACCTGCTAATAAAAAACGAATATTGAACTGAATTCTAATTTTTCCTAAGGATTTTCTGAAATGTTCTGTCTTGCACTGCTAATAAAAAATAAGCAAAATAAATTACTTCAAAGCTAGAAAAACTATTATTCCCTTCTTTTTACAAGATATTACCATAGCAGAAACACTATATTTGACAGTATTTAACAGAGCTGTTTTGTAGTTGCTACAATCTGACATTTAAATGGTTTCTTCTGAGTTTTTTCAGTATAAAAATTGTTCTCTGTATGCAACTAACCCTGAAACAAGACAATTCCTTAGAACACTCTATCACATACTTATTTTTCTTCAGCTTTAGGAGGTATGTTCCATTTCTGGTTTTAACTGAGTAAYAAAGATTGTCATCTGAATGCTCCTGAAAACAAAAGAAAATATCTCACTTAATTAGGTGATTTTTCTKTTTGGTTGTGTTTATTCCATGTTTTGCTTGACAAGAGAGGCCCAACTAATGTGTATGTTTTAAGTTAAAAAACACAAGATTCTTAACTCTCAGGCTTCCATATTTCAAACTCTCAGCAGCAAAGGGAACATTCTCTCCTATGTAAAGTTTAAATTCTATGAATCTATATTTCCATTTAGACAGGAGGGCACAGTCCCTGAATGCACTCTTTGCTCAGTACCACATCGTGCTTTGTGACACTCCTTATGTAAATCAGATAAACGAGTCCCAGTCGTTTATCCCCTAATTGGTTTGCACAAAGATGACTAATGTTGTTTCATTAACAGTTACTTCAGTAAATTGTATCTGGCACAAAGGTAAGTTACCTCAGAACTGAAGAATTAAGGCTCAGGTTTCTCTTTTAACTCATCTCTTAACCTGTGCCACTCTGTGGGACCATTTTTACTCTTTGGGTGCCACATGAATGAAATCCTCTGGTTCTTATCCAAAGACCAGAACACGGACAGCATGGATGTTAGCTCAGGTTCAACATCTGATCTGACTCAGAAGAAATGAAAATATGCTTCATGTCTCTTCTCACTTCTGTTTTACAGGGTCATTAACAGGATTAGAAGRTTGGAAGGCACTCAGAGTACAATCACAGGCCTTTGTGGGAACAAATTTACTTAAAACTAGTTGAAAACACTAAGAATCAGAAGAGTGTGGGGCACACTTCATTACAAAAATCTCTCTACACCATCCATTGTGTGTATGTGTAATGAAGGACAGCATCAACAATCAGAAAAAAAGAAAATCAGAATAACAAACCTCATGAGAAAATGGGAGATGTTTCTCTCTGCCTGTCAGACTTCGAGGAATGATTATTTCTAATGTAGAAAGTCTGGATGTGTGTTCATAGGATACACCTGAAACTAAAGTTTGAAATTGGTAAAGAATCAGAAAGGATAAGGCATTATGTTGGCCCCTGCAGAGTGGTGATAGCCAAAAGCCTACTCTGATTCAGCCAGAAATGGAGAAAGAGTGAAACAGTTCAGAAATTATCAAACTGACTTTAAAAAAAGTTACTTCAGATTAAAGCTGGYGTCTTCTGAAGCACACAAAGGAAAACTATCAAAGCCTTTAAACAAAATCTTAATTCTCTCATATTCTGGATTATTAACTTTGTGACTTTATCATTTTTTCTTCCAAAAGTGCCAACACTTTTAACCTGAAGTACTACAGAAAATTGGTGCAGCTGGCCTTCTCCTTTTTCCATTGTCCCGAATAAAGAATACTTTTAGTTGTCCTCTGGATACAATTTGTCCCCCTCCCTTCCTTTCCCTTCCTTAGAAAACCCACGCTGCCTCCTGCCATTGCCTAATCTTGCATTTTGTTTGTTCTAGCAACAGTCAGATCTTTGCAAAAGGTTTGTAGCCTTTTACATGATATCAGAATTATCTCCAGAACAACATGCTAATGCAGGAAGCTAAAGATAAGAAGGCTGCCAAGTATCTGGTTTCAGGTAAGTGGTTTTATAAAGACAAAAACAATCTCCAGTGACTTTAAAAAATTGTGTGAAGTTGAATTAATCTTCCTTTTTCTTGTCTGCTCATCAACTGGTTTGATCAACAGAGACACAACCATTGCTTTTAAACAGAATCAACAATAATATGAGTTTTAACAATGGAAGTGGTTTCTTCCTTATTAAATTGTTTGTTCTTTTATAAGGAAACAAAGAGATTTCTTCACATTTACAGTAGTACAAAGTCACSCTCAGCTTCCCCATTCCTGTGAAAGGAATTCATAATTGCACAAAAGCCACACAACCAGCCATTCAATGTGAGGAGGGTTCTCCAGTGTAATGATGATCTCTACCTGTTAGATAGCATCASGATTTTTAAAAGCTAGGTGCAGCTAGCACGTTTAACAATACAGGCTGCAATTGCAATCAAAATGAGGAAGCTGATATTAACAAACCAGTCTGCAAAGAGAATCAGCACTTCATGTTGTGATTTTGTTCTTAATCTTCAATAATTTTATTACCTAAATCACAAAATCCATTCTGTTCCGTGAGTGAAGTGTGTGTTGAACTTACCATGGAAATGCTGTTTTAACAATTCAAATTTTGACACCTGAAAGCAGGAAACCATCTTTGATGCACGTCATAAAAATACCACTTTCTAAGAAACATTTCAGGTGTTACACTTAAATCTAAAATGTGAAGCCAAATCATAAATGGAGATGAGTTAATGAAAAATTCCAATGAAACTGTAGGAATTTCCCTCACATCAGCAAAGAASAAATGTTTTTCTACAGTCTCCTCTACTGGTGAGAGCGACAGCAACTGCAGTTGTCACAACCAGATAATGATGGATTTACATACCTAGGACATCCTGGAYGAAAAAATCCCACAAAAAGCTTAACTATAAAAAGTTTCAACCTGTAATCTTTTCCAAGATTCTCTCAAGGAGCAGGGCTGCACAGGGAGAGCTGTGGCTCAGTGTCAAAGGTGTGCATCATTACAATCAGTGTCCAAGCAGACTTGGAGAAAACTTTCTGAATATGTAAAAAAAAGAAAGCTTACCTTTTATCCAAAAAGGGTTTCCAGTAAAAATTAGTCCAAAAGTGAACAAAAAGCAGCTGTGCATTACCATGACTTCCCAGAGAAATTACTCCAGCATCTGAGCTGGCTCTGGCTGCTCTGCAGGGAACCAGAAGACCAAGAACTGTCTGCTCCAAAGGTAAACAAGAGAAAAAGCTCTGTGATACTGCATCTCTGCTGAGGAAATGGGAAGTAAAATTTAATCCACTAGGCTTGTGAGAAAACTGGTCAGACAGCCTAATGCAAATAAAAAGCAGCACATTCTTAAAAGCTGATTGGTGAGTCCCGCGTCAGGATCAAACTGGTTTATTCTAAAGGACTTTCATCCCATAGTGAGATCATGTGAGATTAGAAACATAAAATATTGCTACTGACAAATGCAGTGTTTAGGATGTTTATCCTGGCTACTGCCAGCTCAATAAAAAACTAGTGTGAATRAATTTGCTCTTTGAAATTTCAGCTTCTCGTCTTCCATTTTTTTCAGCTTTACTTTAAAATATAATGCACATGAACACATGAAAATCCCCAAAACAGAGGTTCTACCCAGTCCCTRCTATGTTAAACACAATTCTCCTCACCAGAAGTCCGTAATTTTGTGCAGATCATTGCTCCTCCAGGATCAGTCATCTTCCACGTAACCACATTGTCACCAAAAGCAGAAAATAAATGCTTCTAAAAGTGGATGAGTTTGCAACGCATTTCAGAAGTACCACACACATTTAGAAACACAAAAATGAGGCTGAGACAACACACTCAAGCATTTACATTAATTAATTTTAATTAATTCTTTGATTAAAGCAGAGAAAATTCYGTTTTCCTTTGCTGGTAAATCCTATAAAACAATGCCTTAAGTGACAAAAAGCAGAATGCTGGCTGTATTTGCAGTATTAGTTTGTCAAAGCCTGTGCAAGTCCATTTCCTGAGAGTCACAGACGAAGAACAGCCTGAACATTCCTGCACTGAGCACTGGTGGAAGCAGAACTTGACACCCTCATTCCCTGGGTCTGTGTCTGCCACAGGAGCAGCATTCCCCAAGTCCAGAAGGTGAGATCCTACTGCAAATTAAATGAACCTCATCTTTTATTGATGGCCTCTTTTATTCATAGCCTCTCTCCTGTGCGYTGCACTATTAGGACACAACTCGGGAGAATCCCACTGCTGCAAATTTCGACATATTAGCAAGTTTCACAGAATCCAAGAATCGTGTCAGTAGGAAAAGACTTTTGAGGTATTGAGTCCAACAGGGGAGCCTGTTCGGTGCTGGATTGCACTGTGGGGGAAGAACCTTTTCCTAATATCCACCCTAGACCTCTCCGGGCACAACTTCAGGGTCAGCCTCTRCTCCCAAGSCACCAGTGACAGGACAAGAGGARATTGRCTTAAGCTGCACCACAGGAGGTTTAGGGTGGACATTATGAGGAAATTTTTCTCAGAAGGAGTGATTGGACATTGGAATGGGCTGCCCAGGGAGGTGGYGGAGTCAGAGGTGTTTKAGGAAAACCTGGACGTAGCCAAGGTATGGTTGGCACGGGTCATATATTGGACTCGGTAATCTCACAAGGTGTTTTCCACGCGAATTAACTCCGGCTCTCTGCGCCCCTCGGGCCATCCCCGGGCTGAAGGTGCTGCTCCCCGGGATGAGGGCGCCGTTCCCCCGGGCTGAAGGTGCCGTTCCCCCGGACTGAGGGGTGCCGTTCCCCCGGGATGAGGGGGCCGTTCCCCCGGGATGAGGGTGCCGTTCCCCCGGACTGAGGGGTGCCGTTCCCCCGGGATGAGGGGGCCGTTCCCCCGGGATGAGGGTGCCGTTCGCCCACGATGAGGGTGCCGTTCCCCCGGCATGAGGGTGCAGTTCCCCCGGACTGAGGGCGCCGTTCCCCCGGGATGAGGGGTGCCGTTCCCCCGGCATGAGGGTGCCGTTCCCCCGGGATGAGGGTACCGTTCCCCCGGCATGAGGGTGCCGTTCCCTGGGCTGAGGGGGCCGTTCCCCCGGCATGAGGGTGCCGTTCCCCCGGCATGAGGGTGCCACTCCCCCAGGATGAGGGCCCCCTTTCCCCGGGATGAGGGTGCCGTTCCCCCGGCATGAGGGGGCCGTTCCCCGGGATGCGGGTCCCCTTTCCCCGGGATGAGGGTGCCGTTCCCCCGGGATGAGGGGGCCGTTCCCCGTTCCGGCTCCCGACGCTCCCTCGGGCGGTTCCCGCCGCTGCCCAGCGCGCACGCGCGGAGCCCCCGGCGCTGCGCAGGCGCGTCCCGGCCGCTGCTGCCGCTGAGGGTCGGTCGGTGCCGGTCGGTGCCGCTGCTCCGTCCGGCTGTCCCGGCCGGGCCCTGCCCGCGGCTCCGCGATGTCGAGCGGCTGCGCGGCGGCCGAGGAGGAGGCGGAGGAAGGAGGCCGGGAGCCGCGCTGTGTGTCGGCGCGGTGCTCCTGGCCCTGCGCGCCGCCGGGCGGCCTGGCCCGGGCGCTGTGCCTGCGGCGGGGTGCGGGGGACGGCGAGGAGCCCGGGTGAGGGCGGCGGGCGGCGAGAGGGGGCGCCGGGCTGGGCCGGGCCGGGCGGGAGCGGGGCTGAGGGGACAACGCGTGTCGCTTCCCCCCCGCAGCGGCGAGGCCGTGGTGGCGGAGCGGCGGGAGGGCGGCGAGGAGCCCTGCGAGCTGCGGCTGCAGTGCCGGCCCGGCGCCGAGATGGTGTCCGTGGGCATCGTGAGCCAGGCCCGGAACATGGAGGTGTACGTGGGCGAGGAGTACTGCGGCACCGGCCGGGGACAGAGCCGCGGCACCCGGCCGGCCCCGGGGTGAGTGGTGGGGCCCGCACACTGCTCTGTGCATGTCTCTGTGAGGTGATCCTGCTGTTCGAGACCTGTAACAAGGCTGAGAGGACTGAGGTTGTTCAGGCTGGAGAAGAGAAGGRGCTTGGAGAGACCCTAGAGCCATTTCTACTGCCTAGAAAGGATGCGAGAGAGCTGGAGAGGGACTTCGGACAWYGGCTTGYAGAGATAGGATGCGGGGAATYGCTTCACACTGCCAGAGGGCAGGGTTAGGTGGGATYTTAGGAAGAAATTCCTCCCTGTGAGGGTGSGAGGCCCTGGCACKGGMMSCC
>NDFG01000845.1:29487-53569 GCA_002167245.1 Sporophila hypoxantha | reverse complement strand
GGSRTMGYYSCACCTGGGACAGTGGYAGGTGTCCCTGCCCATAGTAGGAGTGGCACTTTAAAGGTTCCTTCCAACCCAGCCCATCCTTGGGTTCTGTGAAATTCTCTGTGATAAGTAGTCATCTCACACTTGAAAGAACAAGAGAGAATATTTAGAAAAGAAGGTTTTGTTTTCCCCTTCAGTACTTCCTTCCATGCTTTGCCGGGAGAAATAAAGCAATGTTTCTATTTTGTTTTTAAGTCATTACATGGCACATCTGCTGCTTAATTAGCTAACTAGAAACCAGCCAACTCAGAGCCTCAGGGAGGATGTGTGAATAATGTAGTGAACCTCAGAAGCTTCTCTAGTGCACAGTGCAAGCACACATACGAGTAATTTTTACATAAATATTTCATAAGATTCATTACAACTTGTATAGAAGCATTAAAACTATTAGAAAGTAAAAAATTGCTAAAAACTAGAAACTAAAAGTGCTGTTGGAAACCATAAATCTGCCTTAGAAATGTGTTCCAGTCTTGTTTCTTATCTAAATGTTTACCAATATAGTGTATTTCTACAAAAGAAAAGTACCTTGTAAATTGATGTCACAGCTTGTTATTTTGTTTTTCTAGTGAAACTGAAGGGGTTACTTTATACCACAAGTATCTTAGGTTTGAATGCCCTGCAGCCTCCTGCAGAATAAAGGTAAGGAGTTGAACAGCATTGTTTTATTTTTTTTTCTATCTTTTTAATCACCTTATCAACTAAATTGCATTGCTCTTAGTAAAATTATTGGTTTTATACACTTCATCTCTTSACATAATCACTTAGAAATCTGTTGGCTGATACTTTGTCTTGATGGCAGAGTGCTCCTTTTAAGTTGGTATCTCAGTTTTCTTTTCATGAAGACTTTATATGATACAGATAATTTAGTCTTAGAGAAAAAAAACATAAACCAGATAAACTGCAGATCTGTGATTAGAGCTGTCAGCTCTGGGGTTAAATAAACTTGTGAAAATTGTGTGGCCACAACTCTTAAATGCTTAGAAATTTGTCTTTGGYGTACTCAGGCACCTCTGTTCCAGTCAGAATTTTATGGGGAATAATAGTAAGGAGAAATTGGCTTAATTTCCCTGGAAAAGAGTTCATCATAATTTTTCCCAAGACTCAAAGAGCAATGCATTGMCCCCTATGTACAAAGAAAACATGAAATTTTTTTTTCCCTAACCAAAGTATTTTTTTTCCTTCTTGCAATAGCTMCTCTCCTTTGGTGAGAAACACAGAGTACTCATCAGTAAAATAATTCTAGAAGTGAAAGCAGTGGCTGCAAAACTAGCAACTGATTTTCCTTCACTAGGCTCAAGCATAGATCTAGACAGAGTGCAGACTATAATGGAATCCATGGGCTCTAAGTTGTCTCCAGGTGCTCAGCAGCTCATGGACATGGTGCGGTGTCAGCAGAAAGTAAGTCACTTTCCACAGGCACAAATGGGCACTTCACCAGTTAGGAATGCTCTAAAAAGATTTTGGGTTTTTTTTTAATCTGTACTTTCTGCTATTTTGTTTTTTTTTTTTAATCTGTACTTTCTGCCATTTTCATCCTGATTTAACTGGTGCCACTCAAATGAGCGCAATGAGTAAAGATGGTGTTCTCCAGGATGATGATGATGATGATGATGATTATTATTATTATCATTAGCTTTGTTGTAATTTTTAGCTTCACTGCCACCCTACTCTCCTTTTGCCTGTTTCCATTGTCACTGCTGATTAAGGATGGTGGGCACTTTCCCTGAAATGTTTGGGGTGTAGATAGATGGGCTGGTTTCTCTCTTTAATGGTTATTTTATATATATATATGTTATAACCATGTGGCCTTTAACTAAAAGGAATGTGCTCTCACAGAACATTTCCTTTAGCTCCTAATCCTGCAAAGTGAGCTGTATCAACAGAATCCTGAATCCATGTGATGTTAATAATTCAGTTTTGGGGACACAGCATGGTAAAAATGAAGTCAGTAAAGCTCTTTTCTTACTTGGACACTGACAAGATAATTAACACTTCATGCTTAACAAGCAATGTAGTTCAAAATTATTTTAAAAACCTTTACTAGTAGAGTGCAGGGTTATAATGTATCTATTGTTYTTGCTGTATAATTTCCAGTATATTTGAAATCTCAAATGCTCAAATGGGTTTTTCTCCCCTTCAGAACAGTTTCCCTCTTGGAGACAAGCTCAGTTGGATCATGGGGAGAAATTCTGACTTTGGAGGTGACCATGCAATAGATGGAATGCACAGAGCAGCTCTGCAGTCATCACTGAGTCCACCAGCCAGTGAACCTTTGCCTGTTAAAAATCATTTAACAAGTGAAGCAGTGTATAAAGATGTAAAAATAACTCGTGATCTGAACTCAGAGCTACCTGCAAGAGGGAATACTTTGGATTCTGAAAGACTTCCTACCCAGCAAAATGCAGTTGACCTCAGGAATGATTTGAAAGTCATGGGATCTCTGCAAGTGCAGCAGCAAGCAGGTGAAACTCCAAACCTGGCCAACCCACAGGTGCTTCTTCCTTTTCTTCAAAACCTGTGCACTCAGGTGAACCACCTTCGGCTCAAGGATGGAGAGAGGCACCTCGGGAAGAGTGCAGTGGCTAAAGAGGAGGGTGTTCAGAGTGCTGGGTGAGTTAACTTTGGTGAATCTCTCAAAGTACTATTGACTATTTTCTGACAAGTTTAAACAAAATGTGTAATGTAATGTAATTTTCTACTCATTAGCAGCAATAGTGAATCTTAGAATATGTGGTTTTGAAGGCTTTGTGGTGATGAACATTACAAATTCTCAATTTCACAACTTTTTTGAATGTAGTTTTTCAGAAGAAGTCACATCATTTGTTACTAAACTGTTTTGTATAACCTGTCTTAGACAACKCWGMCTGRCTGATGGTCACAATACAGGGGGAAAGGGGGAACTAGGGGGAGAACAGAGGACAACTAAACCACAATAACATAACTATACATCACTAAAGCTGTTCTTAATATTCACACAACAGTTATCTTTTAATTGCGAGAGCCAATCATCTCATTATCCATCTATAACATCTTCTACCTCCATTTAATCTAATTTTAAAAGCATTTTTCTTCATACACATTTAGCTTGTCTTTCTCATATACTYTATTTCCATTCTGATTACTTTTACCCCTAAATTCTCACATCTTCCCTTTTTCACACAACGTGCCACAATCTTTCTGCTGTACTTGGTGTGAATCATCCCACTGATTTTCCTGTTCCTCCTCAGTTGTTGGCATTTACAGTGCAGGTGTCACAYTTACCCAGTTTGGTACCTCAGGAGCAATAGTGGAACTCCTGAGGTGTAGGAATCAGGATTTAATGGAGACTGAATATCTCAGGTCCAGTATTTGTAAAGAATGCAGATACAAACCCAGAGAATTGCATAGTTTGGATAACTCTTGAAGCACTTTTGCTGACAAGAACAGTCTTCCATGCTGACAGACTACAAACTGTGTGTATATTTTTGCCTTGTGTGGATTTTGTTTTATATAATTAAGCTCTCTAATGCATATTTGAGCCTTTGAAAAAACAGGGTTGAAAGAAGATGACTATATACAGTAGCATGTTAATGAAAAAAATTGAGATTTAAAGTGTGGCAGGCAAGGTATTTTGCTTGTGCTAGAAACCTAATGCCTTCCAAAGTTCATTGCCTAATAAATGAAATTTTGCATTTAAAAGATGTTCAGGTGCCTAGATCTCTATATTGCCCCTTGTCATTAAGAAATAGGTTATACTTATTCTTACAGGTTATACTTATTCTTATCTTTGCTCTTCTTACAGAGTGGAACAACAGCCTATTTGCTCCTATTTGGAAAAGATCATTTCAAAAAACCTGGATCTGATGGAGAAGAAGCTAATGGACTATATTGACTGCCAAATCCAGGCTCTTCAGACACACATAGACAATAAAATGTTTCTCTTGATGGACTTGGTTCAGAACTCAAAACCAAACAAAATTTCCCAAGCACACTATGATTCTAARGAGGGCTTTTCTAATGGAGAGAGATAGAGGGATTCACAGGTGGGGTTTCAGTGTGAATACCTGGAGTAATTACACTTCACAAAGCTCAGTATTTATGCAGTTCAAACTATGAAGAACCTCAGTGTTATTAACTTGCATTTTGTTACTGTAATTCTATCCACTGTTGTACACACTTGTTAGTTTTATGAAAGATCTTAAGAATGTGTTTTTTCCTAAATAGAAGAGTTTTGTATGCCCTTCGTGGCTTATTTATTTAAAGAGCATTGCTAGAAGCTGTATGAACAGTCCCCCAGTTCCAGTTTGAACAATGGAGCACTCTAAATAAACTGAGTTACTGCTTATCTTTTTACCTACATGTAATCAGCTCACTTTTTTTTTGTTGTGTTAATTTTGATGTGAAGTGTGCTGTCAGTAGAACAGAATGCAGTTTGTGCTTTTGCTTTATTGGCACTCCTGTTGAAGACATTTCTTGTTCCTTCTCTAAAAGGAAGATTGGATTGTCATTGCCTAATTTGGGCGGTTTATGGAGCTGTCTTTATAGAGCTGGGGGAATGTGAACCCAGCCTGGGTTCTTTGGAAGCCTTGTTGGCTGTACAGGCACCTAAATTAGGAGTCCAGGCTCCTTAAGAGATACCTAAAACAYGACTCTGATACTTCTTTCCCTCCTAAACTAGCTGAGTGTGCAGGAACAAGTGAAATGAATGCACACTCAGCAGGCTTTATCCAGGTTTCATTATCCTAAGAAGGGCAAGTACTTCACCCATGGTTCCTCTCAAGTGGATGTTGCTCCCAGACAGGATGTGCTGGGCTAGCTCCAGAGGAGTTTTCCTTGCTGCATCACACTTCTTTAACCTGTTGGGATCAGTTTTGCTGTCCTTTGGGGAGGTAGGAATGTGACTCCAAACCCCTCTTCTGTGGCAGGTTGAGTTTTAAACTTCATTCTGTTTGTTCTTGGATTCTGGGTGCACCATTTCAACTGGAGGGTGTAGGGACTTCATGCTAACCCCCTCAGTTGGYTGCACAAACATTTTTGGCAAAAGCTATTYATGGGGAAGCAAGAGTTGACTCAAKATCAGCATAAGCATGTCCAAGCCACTCTGCATGATATTTCCTGCTCCAGGAAAAGTGATGTCTTTTGAACACTGTCACATCCTGATGGTAATGAACACACAGAAGCAGATTTGGAAGAGAGGATAATCTGCTTTGTAAAGACATCTTGCAGTTGTCCCTGATCTTAACTCCTGCTAAGTGCAGTTTCAAGATGATTCAAAAAGAGAAAAAGATTTTTTTAAAGACAAAAATTATCTTAATTATCTTCTGCTTCATACCTGTAAAGATATAAAGTCTATCCTGAGGTACACACACTTTTTCAACTCAGTAACTTGAGACAGAGTATTAAATTGTTTTTTGGTTTGGATTTTTTATTTGATAACAAAAGAATGAATTTCTGAGTGTTGAGTTCCAATGCTGTTAATTTAATGATTTTTTTTCCCTCTTCCCTCTCTGGGTGACAAATATGAAGAGCAGTTGGCACTAAGTAGAAATCTCCAGAAGTAGTTAAAATGAGCTCTGGATATTCTGGTAGCTGTATCCTACCTGGTGCTTGTGATGCTTTAATATCACAGCTACCACAATGAGAATGTTTGAAATTAAAACCACAAATGCCAGAGTGTAGAAGTTGTATTYTTGCAGGTTTGGTGTTTTTTCAGCTTCCACTTCAGTGAGGGATTCTGRGTAGAGAGAAAAATAAAGTGTTTAAAGTTTAGAATACTGTATGATTTAACTGGGAATMAAATAAGCATTTTTTTAGATATTTTCATTTGACATGACCCACACAGAGTGCAAATCTTGAATAGTAGTACTGAAGAGTTGTAAAAATTGCTAATAAACCAATCCTGCAGAGCATCATGATGTTCCATTCTTTGGTATTGCTGCAGCCAAGTTTCTGCCAAGCAGTGTTGTCACCATGAGGGAGATTTGAGACATTTGCTGAAGCAAAGTTGGGCAAAAAAATAAAACAATTTATGCTTTCAGTGGTTTCCTATCTGCTTCTAAGTAAAACTCATTCTGCTTTATAATATTTGCACTTGAATAGTTGCCCTTGAGTTACAGATGTGTTCACTTCCACACATATGGATGCAAAATCTTTCACTATTGAAATAAATGGGAACATATCTAAAATGTTGCTAGAGTTCAGAAAGGTTAATAAGTAAGAAAAAAAAAATATTCTAATTACTATTAAGACCAAGATTAATTCTAAATATTTCGTAGCTCTGATACCTGAAAGCAAGTGGCCCAATGTGCTTTTCTCAGGTGAAGCTTTGGGCTCCATAAAAGAACAATGAGCACAGTGGGAGCAGCAATACAGGGTTTAAAACCAGCTTTTCCATATTTTGTAGTTCCTCTTTGCTCTCAGTACCTGACCACTGCAGATCAGACTGCAAATGGCACCAAAGCTTAGTTGTCTTACAAGCACCTCTGCAGCTCTGATTTAAAGGCATGGTGKTTTTGGTTTCTGCTCTCAAGACTCCTTTTTCCTCCTGTTCTGTGCATGCAGTGGGAGGATTTAACCTGCCCTAGCGTGAGTCAGCTATGTTTATTATCTGGAGTACCAACAACAAAACTGAGTGAAGTGCACACATCCATATATTTATWTTTTATTTTTCCCCTCTCACCTGAGTGCTCAGCAGCCCTGAGATCTCTTTTCAGGCGGATGGGCCCCYCCACAGTGTTGGTTTTCCATGTGTAGGGAGAGATGGCTCTTTTCTGCCTGGAGATGCAGCCTCTGGCACAGCGAGAGTTGGTGCTGTTGCTGTCACAGATCACAATGTCACACTGCAGATAAACTGATGGGAAACTCCTCAGGAACCTGAAGGCCCTAAATTTGAATCTTCCATGGTTTTCAAACGCTGGGTAGGTTACAACAGTGTCATCTTTATTGCAGCTGCAAAAGGATGTGCAGATCTGTTAAAAAAATCCACTTGGATTAATCATTCTGGCTGAGTCCTGTGAGCTGTAACTACAGCATTTAACCAGGGCACTGTTCTACATGTGGACATACAATGATGTGCTTTTTTGCCTTTGCCCAGCATGATGTAGTGCATGCTTTTCCTAGCTCTGTTTGTGGAATGTCAAATTTATCTACAACTCACTTCCAGTCACAGTCTACTAAAGAAAGTAGGTGGAAGAGACAAAAATGAAAATAAAATAAAATAAAAAATAGAAGAAGTGCAGTTGACATTTAGATCCCATTTCCTCACACATTAGGAGACTGTAATAAAATCAGCCTTACCCACTGCTGATTAAGTCGTATGTCAGTGATCCAAAACCAGGCTGTGGAGKTGCAGTGCAGGTATCAATGAACACCTGGAGATTTGGGTCAGTGGAGTGAAGAGTCACCTCAGCAAAGAGAGTTTGGTTCAAGTCCACGTACTATGGGGAGTATTGTATGGGCTTGGAGAACAGATCTGACTCGTAGAAGGCCATGCTGACACTGTACCTCCCCCCTGCAGCCAGCTTTTGGATGGTGCTGTTTGTTGTGGTGTAGATGAGCTCCAGGGTTTCGTTGTTGCTCATCGTGCACCGGGCAGTGATCTCGGTGCTCCTCTGGCGGGTGATGGCGCTGCCAGCTGCAGCCTGGGAGATGGTGTTGGTGTAAGTGATGCTGTGCCCTTCATCCTGCCAAAGGAACCGTGCCAGGGGCTCAGCTGGGCTTGCATCAACAGAGCAGTTGAGAGGAAACTAAACTTACACACTAAACTTGTAGCTAAACTTACACACCTGGCCAGCTGTGCTTATCACAGTCTTAGAACTGTGAAACAGGCTGCAGCCAAAAAAATCTTATCAACCATTTGTAGCCATGATATTTTATGAAAAATCCTTTCCTTAGGATTTTTTTCTTCTGAGAAGCTGAGAGGCCTCAGGAACAAAKTGTAAACAATGATTATCTGCTGCTGTGGAATGCAACAGGTGCATCTGTGATTGGTCTCACGTGGTTGTTTCTAATTAATGGCCAATCACAGTCAGCTGGCTCAGACTCTCTGTCCAAGCCACAAGCCTTTGTTACTCATTCTTTTTTCTCTATTCTTAGCTAGCCTTCTGATGAAATCCTTTCTTCTATTCTTTTACTATCCTTTTAATATAATATATGTCATAAAATAATAAATCAGCCTTCTGAAACATGGAGTCAGATCCTCGTCTCTTCCCTCATCTTAAGACCCCTGCGAACACCGTCACAACCCTCCTCTTGTTTTTTCCTAAACACTGAACCAATCCAGGCAGCAACAAAGTTAAGGAATAGTTGAGGAATTGTAACTAAACTTACAAACCTGCCCAGCTGTGCTTATCAGAGTCTTGGAACTGTGAAACAAGCTGCAGCCAAAAAATCTTATCAACCCTCCTCTTGTTTTTTTCTAAACACTGAACCAATCCAGGCAGCAGCAAGGTTAAGGAACAGTGAGTGCATGGAGTGTGGGAAGTACCAAAGCTCCAGTCACCCRTATCAAATCAGTGCTATGAACTGGCTCTTGGGAATCTTTTGGGGGTTAATTTGTGTGGATTCTCCCACATTTCTTTTGAAAGGTTCATTGATCATCAGATTCTTAAAGAGGAAAAGGTGTTCTTTGTACTTCAAGACAGGAAACATGGAATGGGGTGAACTGATTGAAAATAAAATCAATTTACTCACATACTTTTCATACACTGCTTTTACCAGCTCTTATCTTTCCTAAGCTCTTGTTAGCATATTCATATTTTTATCCCCTTTACCTTTTTTAATTGTTCCACAGCTGGCCAATGGGAAGGAGAAGATCACTGAATCTCTCACAGCTGGTCTGCAAGATGGATCATTCAGCTGCAGGTGAGCTTCCCCAAAGCCAAGGGAGGCCAGGRAGGACTTGCTCAGAACAATTCTCATGCTGTCTGAGGAGCATGTAAGGGTTGCTGCCATTGAAAAAGAATCAAACAAAACCAAAAACCCATTAGGACAAACTGCAGTGGTCATTTCTCATTTTGTCTAAATCCTTGAACCTGTCACATGATTCTGGATTTGTCAGTGAAAAAGTTCATGCCCACTTGAGGTCATGCAGAAGTTGCACCAAAATTTCATGCTTAACTTCAGAACTAGAGCAAAACCCCCATAAAACTCATGCTGAGAGTTTAATTTAAAACCCAGTAACACAGAAGGGRCACTGCATTTTTAAAAGGGAAAATGAATCAAAGTGCTGGTGCAGTATGGTGGGTAAAGAAATTGATTTATCTCAGGCACTGAGGCTTTAGAAACCCCTTTGCACCTCAATTAATGGGAAGATGGGCATGCAAGGATATAGGACCAATAAGGAAAATAAGGCACAGCTCAGGAGGAAAACAAATTACAACATACCTAAACTCTGACTGACCAGTGCAGARCAGGAAAATTCCTGAGTGCCTTAGGCAACAAAACCATTTAAACTAACCAGATAATAGGAGTTTATCTTTGCATCTTAGCATGGTAACATTGTTTTGTACAAAAGAAGGAAAACCTCTGATTTTAAGTGGTGCCAGCCAGGAAAAAAGGACACAAAATTGAAAGAACTGTTTTGGGTCTGTCTCTTATACACATCTAGATGTGTATAAGAGACAGAATTTATGCTCTATAGGTGAGATAATGTGGGATTTTTGTTTGTAAAAGGGGTAAAAAGACTACCAATAAAAAGGCTTAACTCCTCAGTATCAACCACCAGTTCTTTAGGATGGTTGTAAGAGAAGAATCACGTTATAAAAAGAATCAGCATGCTCCCCATGCAGCAGGGGCACTCACTGTTGGGCTCCATGGGAGCTGGCAGGGGAGCAGTGGAATACTGAGCTGAAAATCCTCTGTAGGAGTTGCTGGCATCTTGTGGACAGCACGACTGTCAGCACGTTTGAAGAAGACTCAAATGTGGGCTGGGCATGCCCACACACCTTCCCCAASAACCCAGAGGCAGTGCTGGCCCCATCATAGACTGCTGTGAAGTCAAGCTGGCAGTTTCTGTCCAATTCCAGGCTGCAGACAGAGCAAAAATCATTACAGGGAAATCTTTGGTTGGATCCAGGGCAGATAAAGTGTCTGAGAGTTCCACTCAACTGAGGTAATAGAATGGAGAACAGAACACCACAAATAGACATTGTTAAAACCAAAGAAAATGTATTAAAAATATTATGTTTCTCAAAATCATTTTTAAAGCTTCTGAAAGCTCTTGTGTGCATCACAGACAAAGATTCTTGCAATTTTTCACCAGTGGAGGGTGGATTCTCCCAGAYCAGCATGAGAGATGGACCCTGGCCAGGAATGCTCAGAGCACATTCCACCCTGTGCAGAGTTTATCATCTCAGAGGGCAGTGGTCAAGGTAAAGGTTTCCTGTGGAATCCTGTACATTTCATACTGAATTCTTGCAGGGCATTCTGCAGTCTGAATTTCTCAAGAAATGGACCTGCACCTCGTGGTTGGTCACCTGAGATGTTTTCTGCATTTCTCTGACTGGCACTGCAGCTCCTTTAGGGTAATGTACAGGGATGTGAAACACTTTGCAATCATTTTATCATAACAGTCAACAAAACCCTTTATTTTAAAGGTGTACAGAGGTTCTAAAAGTTAAAAAGCACTTCTTCCTATGTTTAACAATGTAATGCCTTTAAACAGAATGTATAAAGAGAAATAGAGCATTTATAAATATATCTATAAATAGGGATATATATGAATATATACAATATAAATATATAAATAAATAAGTAAATATATATATATAAATATAAATAAGGAATTTACTCACAGAAAGTCTRGGAACTCCAAGTTTATCTTTGAGTTTTTTGGTGCTTGTATGTGCCAGACACAGTATCTGAATTGAGGGTAAGGTGCTGGGTACTTGGGGCTGCTGAATGTCCCATTGGYACCAGTTAATTGTCCCCCACAATTTTCAGTTCCTGAAAAGAAGAGGAGATATATTTGTAACAGAATAAGTCATTTAATGAGTCATTAAAAAACCCCAAACCTTATGTAACTGTCAGGATTGATTCTTTAGGACTCCAGTCCTTTGGAAATGATTAAATGTACTAAWGATGGAAATTCTGTAGGGAATTTGAGGTGGAGTTACAAAATGGAGCCAGTGGTCACTCTTTCTGTGAGGCTCAGTGTGGTGACCCCTGAGCTGGCTGTAGATGAGTTAACTTTGGTAGTGGGAGCAATTTAGTGAGAGCCACATTTATCCACATTTTGGATAAATTTTGGTGCCCTCTTGAAAAACTGCTAAGGAAGATGRTACACCAACCATACATGATCTATATGGAAGTGCAAAATCTGCAAGTATGAGAGAGATTTTACTTGCTAGACAAAGGCAAAAAAAAATCAAACCAGTGGAACCTCAGAAAAATGTAGACTAGAAACAGGGCAGAATTTTTCAGCAGCAAAATTAAAGACTGGAGCAGCATGAACTGGGATTTGGTAACTACTCTGTAAAATTAAGTTTTTGAGAGCTTAATACCGTGCCACCAGGTCAGCAGAAGCAAAGGGGCTGGTCACAAGCTGAGATTGATTTTATCCAGGCTATTCTTATCTTTCAAAAGAAAAAGAGTAAGGAGTTCTTGAATTAAAATACTCACTGGCTTCTGTGATCTGTACTTGGCAGGAGTTCTGACTAGATGGTCAAATTCTCCTGCATAAATGCTGCAATATTTGCAAGCTGAGTACATTTCATAGAAGTCTGGAAGTAAAAGTAAAATCCCATAATGCCACTTTTGCCATCACTTTTCTAAGTTAAATTTAACTTTTTAGGATTTCTGCAAACGCATTGCTTGTGCCTCTTTCACTGATTTTTGCCCCACTCCATTCTCTGAGGCCTGAAGACCCGAGTGAGACTGATTAAAGTTTCTTTTATGATGTTTCATTGCTGCAGTTCAGATGGGATTTAATGGCTTACCTGKTCCTGGTGAAAAGAAGTAGTAGTAGACAAAGAAGTTTCGTGTGAAAGGCATGGAGTTGGTTTTTATGAGAAAAGTTAAATTGTCTGAGGATGATTCAAGCACTGGGACTGCATCTGTGTCATCACACACTTGTCCAAGGAGAGGTGAAGCAGTGGAGGGACCATCAAACACTTTGATGCTCTCTGTTTCACAGCTCAAAGAAGGAGCAAATCTATTGGGAAAAGCACAGTGAGAATCACCTGAGCTCCTTGGCAGACACACAGGTAACTGTGCACAGGGGCTGGGGCAGTCCCACACATCCAGGCTGGGTGAAGAATGGGCTGGGAACAGCCCTGAGGGATGCATTTGGGGGTGTTGGTGAATGAGGGCAATGCTGAAAATGAATGGGAGATTGAGGGAGGAGATTCTTCCCATGGGAGCCCACCTGGAATGCTGCATCCAGCCCTGGGAGCCCAGCACAAGAAGGATGTGCTGGGGTGAGTCCAGAGGAGGCCAGGGATGCTCCCAGGGCTGGAGCCCCTCTGCTCTGGGACAGGCTGGGAGAGCTGGGGCTGTTCACCTGGAGAAGCTCCAGGGAGAGCTCAGAGGCCCTGCCAGGCCTGAAGGGACTCCAGAGAGGGACTGGGGACACAGGGATGGAGGGACAGGAAAAGGGGGATGGCTCCCACTGCCAGAGAGCGGGAATAGATGGGATTTGGGAAAGGAATTCTTCTCTGTGAGGGTGGCAGGCCCTGGCACAGGTGCCCAGAGCAGCTGTGGCTGCCCCTGGATCCCTGGCAGTGTCCAAGGCCAGGCTGGACAGGGCTTGGAGCACCTGGGACAGTGGGAGGTGTCCCTGCCATGGCAGGGCTGGCACTGGATGGGATTTAACTCACATCCAACCCAAACCATTCTGGGATTCCCTGGAGGGCACAACACAGATTCAATAGAGAGAAATATTTAGGGGCAATACATTTCTGTGCTACATTCCAGTGAAATGAAACAGTGCAAAAGCATCTGTAGGAAATACTTYCTTAAAATGGGAGAAAACAAGCCTYATTGTCTGATTTGCATTCCTCTGGATTTGCAGTTTGCATTTGCATTTAGTTCAATCCTTAGTGCTTTGTTGGGCTCATGAAGTGAAGCCCCACAGCGAGGCACCCCTGTTGAACAACAGCAACCACAYAAACAGCTTGCAAGGATATCTCTCAAGTTTTCTCTTGCAGTAAATGTTTCATCCTCTTTTATGCAAAGACTGGGAGAGTCCATCATCAAACAGATACAAAAAATCTGCTAATTTTTAAAAATTTATTTCGATTACTTCATTTTATGAAATCTGATAAATCAAATGGTAAAAGAATATTAAAAAAAAAATGGTCTGTTCTGGTTTTCCTAGCAGCAGAAAAAAGGATCAAGCCAGTAGCAGAACTGGAAATGCCAAGTGCTGCAGGACACCTCAGAAACCCWTTTCAGCAAGGTTTGTCACCACAAGCAATTCAAGCCTTGGGACTTTTAAGTACCCTTATGAAAAAACCCCACAACTCAACTATGTCTGACATCACTGACACTAATTAATAGGTTAGGAAGTAGTTGAAGTAATGACCATTGGATAGGAAACGCTGGAGAAAGTTTATAATCCACTCTGAGCGTAAGATCTCCTTTCTACTTTAATAGAATTATATTTAATTATATATTTATTTATAAATCTAAAATAAATATTTATTTAATTATTCTATTAAATAACAATTAAATAATTTATTATTATATTATATTATAATTAAATATAATGCTAAATACATATAATGTAATGTATATTATATATTATATAATATATGTTATATAAATATGTATTATATAAATATATAATTAAATATATATTTATATATAATATTAATATATAATATTAATTAAATATTATAATTAAATATAATATTATATATTATATTTAATATTAAACATAACCTAATTATAGAATTCTATTATATTTAATTATATTATTATATTTAATATTAAATATAAAAATAATGTTCTAAAGCAGTCAGAAGAATTTTCTGTAGAGTGCATGCAGCCCCAGAAAATAAAATCAGGCTTCCTGATGGACTCCAGAGGGAATAGAAAGGTTGAGGAGAGGCTTTTACCATCACAAATGAAACCTCCTCTCTGTAAGAGCATTACAGGTCAGTCCTACCCTGCTGCACTCTCTGGGGTCAGACACCAGTGGAGCATCTCTGCTGCAATATTTCATTATCCTGCAATAGCCACCCTCCTTTAATCAGCCACATTGCTGATCTGAGCACAGAATGGGGATCCCAAACTGAGCAGCAAACAGCTCTTTATTGCTCCTCATTGAACAAAGGAAAAATGAACAAATCTCTTTCAAAAAGCAAACATTGCTCAATTAATCTCCTGGTTTGTTATTTCAATATAGTGTTAATTTATAAAAGCAAATTTATATTCCAGAGTAAAACAGCTTCAAAATCAAGTTCTTAAAATAAAACAACTGCCATAGGGTGGACTGTATAGAATATTTTTTATTATTTACCATTTCTAATGCTTGCAGTCACYTTTAGGTGTCACTATCATGCCATCAGCACATTAAAATTAGATTCACTCTTYGAGATGTTTAACATTTTGCCCTTCYGTTGCCTATATAAGAKCTGTTGTGCAGAAATCAATGAAATATCCCAGATAAACAGATTTCCATACCTGTGAATTCTACTGAGTTGCTTTCAGAGYGAGCCAGGGCAGTGAAGAGAGGCAGGAGGAGGAGCTGCCTGAGCAGCTGCATTTTGAGGGCACCTGGGGAGGGCAGGCTTTGGCTTTCCTGACTTTTATACCTCCTGCTATTTCACAACCACCCTGTGGTACCAAGAGGGAGGGTTTAATCTGTCAGTCACTGCTTCTTTTTAACAGATCTAAATGAGACAGRAACAGGTGGGCCCATTTTTTAAACAGGCACTGGGTGGAGTAAGTTTAAAGTGCTTTTGTCAGCTCTGAAAGCACATTTTCCAGTGGATTTCATTGAGAGGCTGTTTGGGGGTGTTGGCATGAGCAGGAATGTTGTGGAAGGGATTGACAGYCTCCCTTGGGAGACACATTGGCAGTTTTCTCTCAGCCCTGCTCAGCAGGAGTTTGGTTTCTCCCACCTTCATTTTGACGCCTCTCCCTTTAGGTTACACTGGGCAGATCATTCCCTGCCCTTGCTGAGGATTGCAYAGTGCAGCTGCTGTAAAAGAGCTGTCATGAATATATTGCTGAAACACCCAGGGATGAGCAAGGCCAGATTGTCACAGATTAAAAGGAGAAGATTGCACTGCAACCACTTTGCAGACAGGACTTTCTTAGCCCCACACCGGGAGCTACAGAAGAAAAAAGGAATCAGCCTTTCCTTCCTGAGGCAAGGAAACAAGCACAGCCCTGAAAGCCTGAATTCCTTTCAGCACAAATTACCTGTTCCAATATATTCACCCTATTTTGTCTCATAACAGGGCTTCTTCCAACTTTACTAGAAAATAAAGTCAAGACCTTCTTGAAACACAGCCAGGTGCTTTTCTTCCACTGCATTTTTTTTTTGACAAAACTATTTTCTTTTATAAGCAAATTGGTATACAATGCATTTGTAATGATACTGTATTTCTAATCTCAGACCTATYACTTCTTTAAAGCAACTCTCTGATTTTTAACTCACTTTAAGGATTTTGATCTTGCAAGTTGAGTACATTTCATAGAAGTCTGGAAGTAAAAGTAAAGTCCCATAATGTCACCTTTGCCATCACTTTTCTYAGTTAAATTTAACTTAAATTTAATCTAAATTTTAATCTAAGTTKAATTTAACATTCTTCATTGTGAAATGTACTTACACTGCCTTTGAGTGTGGAGGCACTAAATAGATGTTTAAAGATGTTGCACAGCATTTGAATTCCCTTTGGCTCATGGAAATGTTAAATTTGCATTTACTCTGTGTAGCCTTTTATTTCTCAAACCCCCACGTGTATTTGCAAGGAATTTTCAGATGTTAACATCCCTTTTGTGCCTGGCTGTGACTCTGCAGTGAATGTGTGAGCTGGCATGAGGATCCCTGCCAATCAGTGCTGTGTCCTCCAGAACCCAATGCCCTTTAAATCATTACCTGTGAGAAGCAGAGCACAGGCTTAGGAGTGTGGTAGAGTTTTGTATGAACTGAGCARGATTAGAACTGAAGGAACATTGAGAAGGAACAAAATCTTGAGAAAAAACAGGCAGTTGGTACAATTATTTTTTGTCACTGAGAGTATTTATTGAAGTTCAGGCTTTTACAAGATCCACTGCATAGAGCCAAAAGATCTGAAATTAAGCAACCCAAGTTCATTTAAGATGAAATACCTTTAGATTTACACCCACTAGTATATTTTTAGAAATGAGCAGCAGATCTTGGGAACACAATGAACAGGCCTAGAGGTGCTCAGCATAATGTCATGGGCAGAAGCATCATTACTGGGGGGCGATGACAATAACGACGTCATCACCTGTGCTTCTCCCGGCTCTTCTCCTGTTCCCTGGGAAGAGTTTGGGAAGAGCAAAAGGGAACCTGTTCCCTGGGAAGGGTTTGGGAAGAGGAAAAGGGAGCCAGTTCCCTGGGAAGGGTCTGGGAGGACGAGGAGGAGGAGAGGGTGCACGGCACCCTGATACTTTGCACCGCAGGCAGAGTCCGAGGTTTGCAGGAGCTCTGTAAAGGAGCTGGATGAGCCTCTGGCCTGAGGAAGGGCGATTCCCACAGGTTGGATCCTTTACACACCTGAAAAAGGGAAAAAAACCCAACCCCACATATTAATTGTCATGCCATGATTGTGGCATGCTCACTAAGCCCGTTAGTTTCTTGCAACCGAGGAAACTTTCTRCCACAAATGTCCAGCTGTGATGTTAATCACAACTCACAGCACTGAACCCCTGTTCATTCCTTTCCATGCCACTGCATGGAATTTGGATGCCTGTTGGTGCAATGTGCACCACAACACTTACAAATGTCACACATGTAAAGCACCTCGTGGAATTTTGTCAATGCATATTAAATCACATTATAAGCTGTACYGTGATGAGTTAGTGGAATTTTACTGCACATTTTGCTGTGGTTCATGCTTAATTAAAACAAACGAAAGGACAGCCCTAGAAAGAAGGATTTTGAATTTTTGGAAGCTTAGAGCTGTCCCATAAAGGATTCCCCAGGGCAGCCAAGACAYCACCAGCATCCCAGCCCCTCTGATGTGTCTTTGAAACCCTGCCAGCATCATCTGGTGCCATAAATCYGTGACTCCAGCAAGAATGGCTCCTGGGACATCTGGATCAACAGACATGCACCAAGAATGTCTGTCTATTTCCAAGAAACAGTGGTGTTTTGCAAAATTTTAGTGTGATTAGTAATTGGAAGTATGGGTATGAGTGAGTAGTCAAATCAAGTTGTACCTGAGCACTTGAAGTGTGTAACAAAATGGTGTGAAATCATGTTTGGGGTATCCCAGCTTGGCTGGGGCATCTCACATGAAAAAATAATATTTATTCATGCATGAATAAATATTTACCCTTCCAATGTTACTTCTGGCATCCCAGGTCTCCTTGGCTGGCACAGGCTCTTCATGTATTTCAGCAACAACAGCCTCACATATTTAGGCAGGGGAATGAYCTCTTCTGCAGGGGAAGGAATTGAATGTTGAGAAACCAGAGGTAAACACAGAGCAGAATGCAGCAGGTATTTTACTGCATATTTTTTAAACTGCATATGTATTTTAAGTAGTGGCCTACTTTGCAAATTTAAATGTGGSCCTGGAATGGCAGCTGAGTGGGGAGGAAATTGATTTCTCTCTCTTTGATGATGTCCCATTAAAAGCTCATTTCTCCCTCCTACAACTAACAACTAACCCCGAGGTAACTTTTGGTGTTGTTCTGTCCTGCAAGAGGGGGAATTTGCCAGGATCATGAGCTGTCTCTTCCTGTGAGCCCTCCAGAGCACAGGGCACTGGGTGGGCAGAGCTGGCAGGCTATGGGAGGACATTTCAAATGGTTTTTAACCATAAATGATGCAGACCTGGGCCAGCTCATCCCCTTGGCACTCACCATGAGGATGGTTCTGCCACCAGCCCTGTGTAAGCAGTGTGTGATCCCTGGCTGAGCTGTGGCATTCCCAATCCCTCTGCCTGCATCCAGCCTCTCCCACTTCCCCTGCACTCAGATCCCCTCTGCCCATGAACTTCCCAGCTCACATCAATTTCCCAGCTCTGCCAGCCCCTCCCAGCTCACATCTCTCACCCAGGGAATCCTGCCCTTTAGCAAGAGAAGTCATTAAAAAGAASAAAGAATCCAATYCCRTACCTGAGCCTGTAGTTGCTGCGTTTGTCTGTGGATTGGCTTTTAATGAAAAGAAAAAAGGTTAAAAAGTGAGCTGATTGAGGAAAAGATGTGCTTTTATGCCATCAGTTAATAAACATTGTAATGAYCAGAACACATTAGGACTAGGAAATATTATTAGCAACAGTTCTGGGGAATAGAATTGTCATGGACAAAGGTTTCATACTAAGGAAAGTGTGGGGGCTTGAGTACATGTGACATATTACTGGCATTAATGGGAACCAGATTTAATTCTGRTTATCCCTCTGTATGAGGCAATAACCCCATGCTCCAATGTCTGCTTTGCACCTGAAGTTCAGTTTCTTGTGTGTGTTTACCAAAGCAGCCAAGTGCCTTTTATCAAAGTGTAGCTGCTATGGCCAGACTCTAAAAGAAACCCTGGCTCTGCTCTGTGAGCTGCTGAGACAGAACATTATCAACTAGGGAGCAGAATTTGCTATTCAGTTCTTTCAAAAGACAAAGCCCACTGTGGAATACTAAGGTTCAAAGCAAATACCACTGAATATGTCAAAAGGATTCCCACTGRCCCAGCTTCCAGTGGGGATGCAGCTTTGGAAGTGCAGGGGGGCTGGCTTTGTAYGAGTGAGGTGATCTGGYGGAAATCTGAATTTATGTTGGTGTYGTGTGTCTGCCCCAGTGAATTCCAGTTCCTTAGAACTTGTAGCAGAGCAGGTATTCCTCCCATATCAAAGCCAACAATTCAGGTCCCTCGATTTGTATGGAAACCAAAAAAAAATTATCCCTAAATTTCAATATTAATCCCACGAGATGATGCATGGAGACAGGGAGCCTTGCCAGCACATCTCAGATCCCAGCTTTGGTAGGGAATTAAGGGTATAAACCAGGGTAAATCTGCTTCATTTACCAGTGGCAATGGCTGCTGTTTCAGGAGYTGGACGGGCTGATGCAGCAGGTGAGCCTGTCACTGTGAGAAAAGAGAAAGTTAAACACTGTCTAATGTTCTAATACATGGATGACCCACATGAAATACAGTGCAGCGTTCCCCACAGCTGCAGAAATGACCAGAAATAGATACCTGGGATTTCAGCTGTGGTGGGCTCAGCTGTGACTGTCAAAGAGAAAACAGAACCACACTTCAGTGTCTGTTCCATTATTGTGTAGGCAAAGCCAGGGCTGGCAAGGGGGAGTGGGGCAGGATTTTACTCAAGCTGATGCTTGATCCTGAAATTCTGACCAATACACTGAYGTCATACACACCTGCTGCTCCAGGTGTTGTGCCTTCTGCAGGGGCTGATCAGAGACATGAGAGAAAACAAAACTGCAGGTTAAAAACTGCTTTCCCAGCCCTGGGCAGGTGAGAGATCCCCAAACCTCAGGAGACTCAAGGCCTCACTTGCGGGCTGGACAGTGTTCCAGAGTGGGAGGAAAACCCATCCCTGTGCTGCCTCTGACCATGGCACAGCTCTGGGAGCCTGGGCTGTTTGCTAAACACCAGTTTGGGGCTGGGATYAAGTTTCTGACYTGCAGTTTGGGGCTGGGATAAAGTMTCTGACYTGCAGTTTGYGGCTGGGATAAAGTTTCTGACGTGCAGTGCCCACCCAGTGCCGTGTGCTGGCGAGGGCTGGGGATGCCTTGGTGGGCACTGAAGCTGCACTGAAGCTGCCCACTCCCATGGCAAATACATCCCAGAGTGTGCAGGGATTGGGATGCAGCTCTGGGAAGTGCAGGAAGGGTGATTTTCTGGGAATGGGATGACCAAGAGCAAATCTGGGTTTGTATTGATGTAGGGTGCCTGCCCCATCCCAGTGCTTTCATCAGGGCCAGAGTTTCTCTGTTTCCCCTTTCCCTTTTGCTCCTTTATTATTATCTGGAAGCCAAAGGAAAGGCAGGTGGGATTATCTCCAATTCTAATTGATTAAATTATATTATTATGGAGGCAGGGAGGCAGTCAATACATGATCAGAGCATGGCAGACAGCTAAACATGTAAAGCAGAGCAACACTTCATTACTTACAGGTGGCAGTGTCTGCTGGTGCAGCAGTGGATGCTGCTGCTGTGAGAAAGAAAAGATTATTTTAATATTGTCTGCATGTTAAATGTAATTTTTCCCCCTGCAACATTAGCATGTAGGACCAGTAGTTACTCTTTATTACATACCAGGCCCGGTAATTGTCTGCTGGTGCAGCACTAGGAGAGGTACTGTTGCTGTGAGAAAGAAAAGGTGAAATTAAATATTTTGATATCATTTTAAATGGTTTTTTTTACTTAAGGCTGATAGCATATACACCACAGTAATGCTACTTTACTTACGTGTGGTTACATCTGCAAGGTTCAGCATTAGGACGAGACTGTTTGCTGGTGAGAAAGTAACGACACGCAACAGAAGGTAAAATATAAATTGTATATTATTCGCATTGTTAAATGGTTTTTTTATGCTCAAAGACTACAGCATGCTTACACCCACAGTGTGCTTATTCTTACTCTCATGTGGTTACATCTGCAGGTTCAGCCAAGAGGAGAGACAGTTGCTGTGAGATAGAAAAGATTAAATTAAATTATTGTGTGCATTTTAAATGTCATTATTTTCTTCCTCCAAATGAGCTGAAGTACTGTTACACCAACGAGTAGTAACTGCTTATACTTGCTAGCTTAAGATGTGGTTACATGTCCTGCAGGTGATCAGCACATAGGAAGAGACTGTTGCTGTGACAGGGAGAGAAAACGTTGACAAATTAAACTTTTATATTGCATTTAAAGCTGTTTTCTCTTCCCTAAAAGACGATTAAGCATACTCCACACAGTAAAATGCTATTTTACTTAGCGTGTGGTTCATCTGCAGTTTCAGCAAAGGAGGAGACACTGTTGCGGGTATGAGAAAGAAAAGGTGAATATAAAATTTTATATGCATTTAAATGTTTGGGGTTTTTTTTTCCTAAAGACTGACAGCTGTTACACCAGGCAGAAGTAAGTGCTATTCTTACTTACATGTGGTTACATGACTGCAGTTCAGCATTAGGAGAGACTGTTGCTGTTGAGAGAGAACCAGATTAAATTAAATATTAGTGTGCATTTCTAATTGTATTAATTTTTCTTCGCTCATGACTGAATGGATGTACACCACCAGTAATGCTATTGTTACTTACATGCGGTTACATCTGCAGGTTCAGCATTAGGAGATACTGTTGCTGTGAGAGAGAAAAGTGTAAATTAAAATTTTATATGCATTTTAAAATGGTTTCTTTTTTTCCGGCTAAAGTACGATACTAATGTACACCACAATAATGTTATTTTAACTTACATCGCATAATCTCAGGTTAGCATTAGGAGAGACTGGGTTGCAGCAGAGAAAGCGATATTAAATTTTATATGATTTTCAATGTAATATGTTTTTCTCAAAACTGATAGCATGTATGCCACAATAATGCTTTTACTTACATGTGGTTACATCTGCAGTTCAGCATTAGGAAGAGACTGTTGCTGTGAGAGAGAATAAGAATAAATTAAATATTGTGTGCATTTTCATTGTAACTTATTTTTTCCTCATGACTGGAAGATGTTACACCTAACAGTAAATGCTATTTTAACTTACATGTGGTTACATCTGCAGGTTCAAGCATTAAGGAAAAGAACTGTTGCTGTGAGAGAGAAAGGTAAATTAAATTTTGATACTGCATTTAAATGTTTTTTTTTTCCCTAAAGACTGATAGCCTGTACACCCACACGTACCACTAGCTGTGTTACTTAACTGTGGTTACATCTGCAGGTTTCAGCATATAGACTGTATAGCTGTGAGAGAGAGAAAGATTAAAATTAAATATTGTGACTGCATTTTAATTGTATTCATTCTTTTCTCCTCAATGACTGATAAGGATGTACACCACATGTAATTGCTATTTTACTACATGCGGTTTACATCATGCAGGTTTCAGCATTAGGAGAGACTGTTTGCTGTGGAGAAAATAATAGAAGAAAAGGTGAAAGATTAAAATTTTATATGCATTTTCACTGTATATGTTTTTCCTAAGAGACTGACGATAGCATGTATGCCACAATAAGTGCTTATTTTACATTACATGTGGTTACATCTGCAAGGTTCAAGCATTAGGAAGAGACTGTTGCTGTGAGAGAGAAAAAGATTAAATTAAATATTGTGTGCATCTTTAATTAAAAATAATTTTTTTCTCAGACTGGAAGGATCGCATATACACACAGTAATGCTATTCATTATCAACCTTCTACACTCGCTAATACAATCTGCAGGTTCAGCATCAGGAGAGACTGGTTGCTGTGAGAGAGAAAAAGTGAAATTAAATTTTAATATGCATTTTAAATGTATTTTTTTTCCCCTCAAGAACTGACAAGCACGTACACCAACTAATCGCGATTTTACTTACGTGTGGTTACATTGCAGTTTCGCATATTAGGAGAGACTGTTGCTGCTGAGAAGATAAGGTAAGATTAAATTTTATATGCATTTTTAAAATGGGTTTATGTTTTCCCCTAAAGACTGAAGGATGTACACACAAAGTAATGTTATTTTACTTAGCGTGTGTTTACCATCTTCGGTTCAGCATTAAGGACGAGACTGTTGCCTGTGAGAGAGAAAGGTAACAATTTACATATTTTATATGCACTTTAAGATGTTTTTTTACTTCAAGACTGATAGCAGGTACACCACAGTGATGCTATTTACTTACATGGTGTTATAACTCTGCAGGTTCAGCATTAGGAGAGACTGTTGCTGTGAAGAGAAGAAAAGGTGAAATTAAATGTATAGTGCATTTTAAATGTTTTTTTTTTTACGTAAAGACTGATAGCATATACACCACAGTAATGCTAATTTTACTTACATGCAGTTACATCTGCCCAGGTTTCAGCATTAGGAGAGAACTGTTGCTGCGGGAGACCAGAAAAGGTAAATTAAATTTTATATGCATTTAAAATGTTTTTTTTTTCCCCTAAAGACTGAAGGATGTAACACCACAGTAATGTATTTTTACTTAAATGCATTACATCTGCAGGTTGCAGCATTAAGGAGAGGCTGTTGGCTGTGAGAAAAGAAAAAAGAAGAAAAAGGTGAATTAAATTTTATATGCATTTTCAATGTATAGTGTTTTTTTCCTCAAGACTGGATAAGCATGTATCTGCCAACAATAATGCTATTTTTAACTTACCATGTGGTTACATTCTGCAGGTTAGGACATCAGGAGAGACTGTTGTGTGAGAGCAAGAGAAAAGGTGAAAATATAAAATATTGCTGGTGCAACGATTTTTTACAATAAAAATAACTGTATTATTTTTTTTTTTTATTTTTTTTTTTCCTCATGACTGAAAGATGGTACAATGAACACTCATACAAAGAAACCACAGTAAGTATGCTAATTTTTTTACTTACATAGTGGTATTTACAAATCTGAAGACAGGTTATTAGCAGCCGAAGATATGGGGATGGACACACCTTGGTTGCCTGAGCAAATAAGAAAGGGTTTAAAATAAATTTAATATGCACTATTTAAATGGTTTTTTTTCCCCGCTAAAGACTGACAGCAAATGTCAAACAACCACAGTAATGTTATTTCTTACTTACATGTGTTACAATCTGCAGGTTCAGCATTTAGGAGAGACTGTTGCTGTGAGAGAGAAAAGGTGAAAATTCAAATTTTATATGCATTTTAAATTGTTTTTTTTTACTTTAAAGACTGACAGCACGTACATCACCACAAAGTAATGCTAACTTTACTTACGTGGTGTTTACATCTGCAAGGTTCAGCAGTAGGGGAGACTGTTGGTTTGAGAGAGG
>NDFG01000845.1:871-29462 GCA_002167245.1 Sporophila hypoxantha | reverse complement strand
TTTTACTTACATGTGGTTACATCTGCAGGTTCAGCATTAGGAGAGACTGTTGCTGTGAGAAAAAAAAAGAAGAAATGGTGAAATTAAATTTTATGCGCATTTTAAATGTGTTTTTTTTTCTCAAGACTGATAGCATGTACACCACACTAATGCGATTTTACTCACGTGTGTTTACATCTTCAGGTTCAGCATTAGGTGAGACTGTTGCTGTGAGAGAGAAAAGGTGAAATTAAATTTTATATGCATTTTAAATTATTTTTTCCCCTAAAGACTGAGAGCATATCCACCACAGTAATGCTATTTTACTTACATGGGGTTACATCTGCAGGTTCAGCATTAGGTGAGACTGTTGCTGTGAAATAAGAAAGGTAAAATAAATTTTATATGCATTTAAATGTTTTTTTTTCCCTAAAGACTGATAGCATGTACACCACAGTAATGCTGTTTTACTTACGTGTGTTTACATCTTCAGGTTCAGCATTAGGAGAGACTGTTGCTGTGAGAGAGAAAAGGTGAAATTAAATTTTATATGCACTTTAAATGTTTTTTTTTACTTAGACTGATAGCAGGTACACCACAGTGATGCTATTTTACTTACATGGTGTTACATCTGCAGGTTCAGCATTAGGAGAGACTGTTGCTGTGTGAGAGAAAAGGTGAAATTAAATTTTATATGCATTTTAAATATTTTTTTTCTCCTAAAGACTGATAGCATGTGCACCACAGTGATGCTATTTTACTTACATGGTGTTACATCTGCAGGTTCAAATCATCAGGAGAACTTGTTCGGCTGTGAGAGAGAAAGGTGAACGTAATTAATTAATATATATGCATTTAAATGTTTTATTTTTCCTAAAGACGGATAGCATATCCACAACAGTAATGCTATTTCACTTACATGTGGTTACATCTGCAGGTTCAAGCAAGGTATATGAGAACTGTTTAGCTGTAGAGAGGAAAGATTAATTAAATATTTATGGTGCATTTTAAAAGGTTTAATTTTTTTTCACAAGACACCATAGAATAGCACCAGAGTAATTCTGTAGTTATTGATACAGAACAAAAAAATGAAATTAAATATTGTCTGCATTTTAGCTATTTACTTMTCCTCTGAGACCTGCAGCATTTCCTGTTTATAGGAAATCAGTGTTTAGATATAACAGTGATAGAGCCTAATTTTTCTGGGATACCTTGTAATTTAAGGGATATGGTTTGGGTTTGTTCTTTCCCATCCTTTTCATACTGCTTGGTTCAGCCTCTCTCCCCAGCCTTGCTTCTTCACTGAGACAATGAGCTGGCAGTTGACTGATCTTGAGGTTCATTAATTTATTTAATCCTATCATTAATTTATTTAATCCTAATCCTATTAATCCATTTTGAACAAACTCAAGCACTGCTATTAGATTTTATGGCATTGTGTGTGTCTCTTACCTTCAGGCAGTGTGGGAAGGATTTCTGCAGCCGGGGTTGGCACATCTGCTGTCAGTGCAGCAGGCGTCGGGTTTGGTTCTGACGTGTCTGCAGAGGCTGTGAGAAAAAGGAAMAAACGTGGAAAGAAGAGGGAAAGAGCACTCAGGTGAGGCTGGAATCAGCTCTTGATGAATTTAAATGCCTTCAGATTCCACTGGMTTCAAAATGTGCCCCATCCTCACAGCGGGCTCTGCCCACAGCACTCACAGCTCCCACCTGCCTGCTGGCACCAAATTCATGGACAAACATGAGCTGCACTGAGAGATGCTGATTTGGCAGCATATTTTGGCCTCTCCACTGAATTCCTGTCCCAYCCATGTTTTTCTGACCTGCTGCATGTTGTGCTAATGCCCTTAACTTGTCTGTGGTGTAATTGGGATTTCTGATGTCCTGCTCTCCTCTGTGGTGGTGCTGGAAGGGAGGGAGGGAGGCTGAAAGACTGAGAGATTAAGTGGCTGCAAGCAGCAATAAAACCTACATTAAAACCCTAAGAATAAATGGTTTTGGGAACCAGCTTTTGATTTCTGTGTTGCATATAATAAAACATACACTCATGATTCTATATGGTAGAAAAATGCATTTTAACACTTGCTCTTCTGTGGATTATGAAGAGCATAATTAACACCTTGAAATCCCAAGAAACAGTAGTTTAGTCTGTACTTTAAGGTTTTCAGGATGTTATGATTATTTCAGCAAAAAAAAATAGAARCAGAAACTTGGACCTGGAGTGTAAAAAACTTGCCTCATGTTTTCACTAATTATTAGTAGGTAAGTGGCAAATACAGTTTGTACTAGCAGTGCCAAGAAATAATGAAAATATAAAGAAATAATTTTGCAGTGGGTGAATAAATAGTAATTTGGAGCAATAACTTGTAATTCAGAGCATGTGCCTTTGTAGAAAACTGTCTGCCAAGGAGCTGTAATCACATTATTTTTTGAGTTAAAAATTAGGCTCTGAGCACTGGAGAGACTCTTCACAGAGCTAATTTTGGGACTCCTGTCCCAAAAACTCAGCCTTACCTGTCGGTGGAACCGTGGAGCGCATTGCATCTGTGAACAGCAAAAAAAGCAAGAATTTACTTTATTGGGCAGTTATTTATATTATATATTTATGACAAGAATTATTTTTGTTTCCACTCACACGTGCCTGGTTCACAACTGGATGGGCCTCTATTTTCTCCTTACTCTTTGCCTTTGTTATCTTGGGGTTTGGCTGTAAGTTGGTGACTAAATTGGTCCTGAACTACCTGCTTTTCACTATTTTCATACCCAGGACTTGCTGTCCCATCTTGTTATTTTGTGCAAGGCATCCTTTTGCTCTTCAATCACTCAGACTTAAACAGAAGAAGCATCCCACCTTCACTRTTCAGCCCTGGCCTGATTTCCAAGCTCTGCCCTGATGTTTCTTGTATTTACGGTGAAGAGCATAGTCCAAGGAGGTTTTTTTCTTATTTTATAATATTTTATTTTCATTATTATTTTTATCTTTACCTGAGCAGATGACACCAACATCCTCATTGAGTCCACAGTTGTGCTTGCCCCAGCCGGCATGCCGGCAGTCCCAAAGGTGGGATTCACTTCCTCTACACTGCACATCATCCAAGTGGATACCTTTTCCACTCTGGCCAAAGTAAGACAGTCCCAGGACAGAGACAGCTTGGCCACAGTGAAGTTGTCTGCACACAACGTTGGCACTGTTCATATTGAAATAATCATCACAGACCYTGCCCCACTTTCCATCATGATAAACTTCAACCCTCCCGGCGCATCGGTGCCCTCCAGATTCCAGTCTCAGCTGTGGTTGTGGTGGAACTAAGGCAAAAGTTGACAGGTAAATCTCAATTTGTTTATTTATAGCTAAACTTCTGGTGTCTAAATTTGAATCTCCATGGATTCTGCTGCCTGCAGGGCCTGATCTACCCTGGTGGGGTATGGCTGMCTGTGCTGCGGAGGCACGGCTCACCCAGAGCTGGCTCGGGGAACTCTGCACATCTGCCAGGTACATTCACACTAAGGAGCACATCTCTTACCTTGGAGCTTAAATTCTTCTTTAATCCACTGGACAATTTTTTCCCATATTGCCTTTAGGTCTGTGTCTGCCTGGTCCCACGGGGCTCCACTCGCTGTGGCAGAGAAGGAAATGTATTAGCCCTGAAGTAACACATCATATTGTTGTTTTGTAAATAATTCAATACAGCCAGCCCTTAATCTCTCTGTGAAATCACCTCTTTTCGTAAGAGACTGGCAAGGCTTTTTTCATGGTGCCTATGGTGATAAATAAAGTTAAAATTATCCCATTCAAACTAGCAAGATTATAAGTTTGAAGGAACATGTCATGCAGAACATATTTCCACCTGGGTCTGGCAGACTGCTCTGTGTTTCTTTCCCRCTCTTTCTCTACATTTTAAAATGTARAGTACAGAATAATTTTAATTAAAACTGGGATATTGGATGAAGAACATTTAGAAAACAACTTCCACAAGTTATTTCCCTCATGGAAAAGAAACAAAGGAATATTCTTCAGCCTTCTTTAGTCTGTGACCTTCATATTTTGAAATATGAAGGTTATATTTCAAAATACAGTATCTTAATATAATATTACATATATTATATATCTTGTATTATGCATTTTGAAATGCACACATTTTGAAATGCACACATTTTGAAATACAACCTATGGATTTGGACTGAATCTTTGAAGTAGAAGACAAACTGTCAATTCTACAGTACAAAGCTCATCAGCAATATTCAAGGAGAATCTTTGCCACCACTTCCCAGCAAGCCAGACTGTATTAGTAAATAATTCTGTAACATTTCAGAAATAATTTGGTAACAGCTCTGTAAAATCAAAAAGGTTTTCAAGGCAGTACCTGGTGCAGCCAGGAGAGTGGAGCTCAGCAGAAGCAGCCAGGTGAGACGCACCTGAAGATCCATGSTTGGTGGTGGTGGTCTGTTCTAGCCCAGCACAGCTGCACAATTTATACCCAATGGGTTCTGTGCAACCTGATGCCTCTCCCTGAGCTTCCAGACCGATGCCAAGGAAGTGATTTAGTGAGGATTTTCCTTTCACAGGGTACAGCCAGACATCCGGCTGAGGAGATTGAGCCCAGGGAGCTGTTCCAGATTGAGATCTTCCCAAACACTCCCCGGGCACKTTTGTGGCCCTGTGTTGGTGGTGTGGCTGTTCCAGGAAGCAGTGATTTACTTTTGGGGATTAGGCTGTTTGGTAAGGATTCTCATGCCACCCATTAAGACATTTTCCAATTTACAACCATATTAACCTGATTAATTGTTGTGAGGATTGTGCCAAAAGATTAGCATCCTAAAAGTGCCAGGCAAGCCTCAAACAAATTCTGTTTGCCAAGATTACTCATGTAAGAAGCAGTTTTTCTTATTTTCCTGACTTCTCTTTTGTGGGAACTCTGCACATCACTCCGGATGTGAGGAGTATCCCGAGACCACGTCGAGAGCCGAGACCCTCTCGGGGGGCTCAGAGACCTTGGCATGATACCCGGAGCACTTGGTGGTTGGACTTTGATCCTGCAAGTGAATTGCCAGTTTGGTATGAAGGCTGGAAGATCACATGGGTTTAAAGGGTGTTTTTATAAGGTGTACACAGGGTGAAAATGTAGATTTTAAGATTTTTAGTATTAGGGTAATGGGGACAAGATGGAGGGAACAGGGCGTGTCTCGTCCTTCTTCTTTCTTCTTCTTTTTCTCCATTTTTTGCTGTGATGTTGGCACCTGGGGATTGGTTTGGGATAGAGGTGCACTGGCTAACATGGGTGATGGGTATCGGAAAGTAAAGGTAAATATGTTATACGTAATTTGTAGTATGAAAGACGACGCAGCCTCGTGGGAGGGCTGGAGAGCGTTGTGGCTGCCTTGCTGAACAGACCTCTGTCTGGCAGGGAGAAAATTTTGTAGATAAGATAAAATAAACAACCTTGAGACCGAGAAATGAAGAGCCCTGACRCCTRCTTCAAGCGCCGGGCTGGGAAAAGAGACTTTCGAACTTTTCTCGGGGTCACTCTGACCACCAAGAYATCCCGACACTCTTTATCCTGGGAGAAGATCCCTCCAGCATGTTTTAGATCTGCAGCTCTCTCTGTCTGACTTGCAACCCCCAGAGCAATAAAAGAGCTTCCAGTCTTCTCCCTGGCATGGGGTGATGGTGTCAACACCACCATGGCCTCTGATATCCTAAAGGAGGCCTCCAGCTCTGCCTCATTTTGTCCTGTCAGGGAGAAGGGATTCAGCTACAGAGAAAAAAAAATAAACAAAGCTGAATTTTCTTAGCTGAATTAAAAATGAATTCTTTCTTTTCATAAACGCTTTTCTTATTTTCATGGCACAGTACAGCTCTGTTTGGAGCCCTGATGTAGGGATAGAAGGTTGCATGGAAGGAACATGGCTGAATGCAAAAATCTTTAGTTATTACGAAGCATCAAGATTTGCTTTTTCAGCATTCCTCAGTCTCCTTTACCAAACAGGTAAGGCCCCAAGGAGGTCCTGCAGAGGGTAAATCCTGCCTGCCAAGAACCAGCAGTGATGACAGAAGGGCTGACCTTTGTGGTTCTGGAAGGGCAAAGCTGTTCCCCAGAACATCTTAAAGAAWTCTATCAAAATCTGCTCCTAGAAAACAAACAGAGTGTGTAGTGAAACCGCTTTGGGCTGGAGGTTCAGCAATAATCTTTCTTCACAGAGCGAAGTTCTGCTGCACTGGCAGATCTCCCCCTCCCTGGAAATAACTTTATTTAGAGTTATAATTTCTCTGAGTATCTGGGCCTAAAGGGGCTAAAAGCAGAGGGAAAATGCGGATCTGTTCTGGTGGCTGCTGCCYCTGGAGGGCAGCGGGGCCCCGTCCTTGGGAAGGGAGCACAGGGATGGAAAAGATGCTCCAACACCACAGAGCTGCTGTGGCACCCGTAAAAACCCCCCACCTGAGCAAATCCCTTTAAAAGTACACATTTTGTTAAGGAAATTCACTGCAAGTGCATGAAGAATAAACTAGGGCTGACTGGCCTTTCTCCTGTACGTGTTTAATTTTTATTTTGGTTTTTAAAAAAGGGAATTTCACTAAAGTGATTTTGAAGGAATAAACTAAGCTGACTGCCCTTTCTACTGTATGTGTATTATTTGTATTTGTTATTATTTTGTATATTTAATACAAAATATTTGTAATAATTTGGATTATTGTATTATTATTGTATTATTGTATTATTTGTATGTGTATTCTTCATTCCTGGGGGGAAAAAGAAAAATCACTGATGTGTGTTGAATACTCACAACTTTTTCCCATGCTGTAGACAATGTATTTGTCATTTCTTTCAGCATCATACTGCACTCCTGAAAAGTTTTCTTATGGGGTAAATCCTGTTTTTGGCTGCACCCACTGCATTCTCCACAATCTGGGGTGGGCCATGTCCAGTGTCTTGCCACAGTGAAAGTGTTCCCAGTGCCAAACTTAATTCTGTACCAGCCCCTTGCCCAGTTCTGTTCCCATTTCTGGACASACTCCAGCCCCTCAATGGCTTTGTTATCCTGAGGGACCCAGAGCTGATCCCGAGGTGCCTCAGCAGTGCTGGCACAGGGGATGGCCACTGCCCTGCTCCTGCTGGCCACACCAGTGCTGGAACAGGCCGGGATTTCTCTCTGAAATCCAATGAGTTCTGAAGTGAGAGGTGTCTTTGAGGAATGATTAGAGAAAAGGCAAATCCCAGCTGAAGTAAATCACACCCTCAATAACATAACCTGCAAAGTGGTTGCCTGTATTTATGGTGATTTTATTGTAAAGTGAAACTTTAGGCATGAAGCCACTGTGTTTGGACAAAACTGAGTATTGAGTGCTGGTCTGTCACAGACACATTTTATGAAAAATCCTTCCTTAGGATTTTTTCTCCTGAGAAGCTGAGAGGCCTCAAAACCAAAATGTAAACAATGATTATCTGCTGCTGTGGAATGCAACAGGTGCATCTGTGATTGGTCTCATGTTGGTTGTTGCTAATTAATGGCCAATCACAGTCAGCTGGCTCAGACTCTCTGGCTGAGACAGAAGCTTTTGTTATCATTCCATTCCTTCTTTTTCTATTCTTAGCTAGATGAAATCCTTTCTTCTATTCTTTTAGTATCCTTTTAATATAATATATATCATGAAATAATAAATCAGCCTTCTGAAACATGGAGTCAGATCCTCGTCTCTTCCCTCATCCTCAGACCCCTGTGAACACTGTCACAGTGGGTCCAGCTGCCCAGTCCCAGAGGAGAATTCCCTTGGGATAAAGATGTCACATCAGCCTCTGGAAGCCCCACTGAGGGGAAATCTTTGTCAGGGGTGAYGGCTGTGCCAAAGTCAAGGGGTGTCAGTGACCTTGTCCCCAAGCATGGCAGGASAGGTCATTCCATCCTGTTAGCCACTGAGGCTTTCTGTCAACACACCCTGCTTGTCTTGGCACCTGCTGCATTCCTGCAACTTTTCCTGCTTCCCACTTTCCTGTGGACAATGGTCTTAATGGAGAACTTTCCCCAGCTTCCAGCAAATCCCTTTGACCTCAGCAGTGCCKGGGCAGGGTCACATCAGTGCTGGTGACCTTCTCCAGCACCCTTGGAATATTTGTCATCAAACACAGGAGTGGCCTTGGGGTGCCAGGGACTGAGCTGTCACTGCTGTTGCCTTTAAAATTAATTTCAATTTTTAAAATTTAATTTCAATTTTTAAAATTTAATTTTTAAGTCAGTGCAGTGAGACACATGAAGCGTGCAGTGCAGCTCACTGCCAGTGCAGGGAAGATGAAATACACTGTAGGCTGACTAAGTTAAAGTGATTTATTCCCAGCTGAGCAGTGGTTGTGAAATCAGTCATAATTAAATAAATTACCTCTGCTAGACAAATGATGGTGGGTATTTATTGATATATTTACAATGAAGTATTTAAATTAATAGAGCAAAAGCAAGGTTCAACTCATTGAGAKAAGGGTGACCAAGACATGAGGTTAATCAAGCCAAAGCAGCACAATGTCACCATGACTTCCTTAGAGCTGCATTTCCTTTTCTCCTTGCATTTRAATATCACTTAAGGGCCTTTGAGTTTCATTAGGAAGTACAAAAAATTCTCTTAGGGTTTTTTTGTGTGAGGTAAATGCAGATAACAGATAACATAAAAATGCTGTTTTATGCAACACCTTTTCTTTTTTAAGATGAAATCTTTAACAATCTGATCCAGTGAAGAGGTTTTTCACACTCAAAAGGTCACATCCTTTCAGTCCCCTGGCAAATCAGATTTATATTTAAGTTTCATATATTAAATCTCCTTAAAAATCTATAGTTAGCCTCATGAAAACTCATGTAACTCAGAATTACTGCTTTCACTGTGGTCAAAATACACTGTATTTTAAGCTTTTCCTCTTGCATAAGCTACTGAAAAAACTAAATAAGYTGCAAATCAGTAACAATTTAAAGAGCAAGTTTTTTATGGTAGGGAATTATTTTTTTCAAGATAGAAATGGTTGAATAAATATGAAATTYAAAGTACCAGMTYTTTCAGTTCCCARAGAAGCTGTCAGAGGAGWAAAMAGACAKAATATACATTTTAYCAATTACYGWTTCTGTAAAATTAACTGTATTTTRCAAAGAGGTTRRTCASCCAGAGGGTGARTGGGCACTGGAACAGCTCCTCTGGCTATAGCACAAAACCTACCAGAGGTCAAGTGCCTTGACAACATTCTAAGTTTAATTGTAGGGAGCCCTTTTGAGGAGCAGGGAGCTGGACTGAAACATCAGGGATTGTTTCCAAATCAAAATATTCTKTGATTGTATGATAACATTTCACCTTTTTTTGTAAAACCTGTTTTGTTTCAGAGAGTGTCCAGCAACTGGATAATTAATTAAGAGCTGACTGTCCTTGCCAACAACCTGAAAAATCAGAGGAGAACAAGACTTTGAACTTTTTTTTACCACCAGGCAGACGTTAAAAGAAGTTGTCAAGGTTAAATCTGGGCAAGGACCAAGAAGGGCCAGAAGGTCATGGCATATCTTTCAGAGGGATCTGACACTGCTCTGGTTCCTTTTTCTTGCTTTCTGTCCCTAAGCTGCAGAGGAGTTGTGACTCTGAACCTCTGCATTGGGTTTTTCCTGGTTATCTCACTCAAATAAATGATCCTCAGGTGCTCAATAAAAGCTTTGTCAAGGTGAGATATGTGAGATTAGGACTTTAAGCTCAGGAAAAGTCTCCTGTGTGAAAGTTTGTTGGTTCTGTGAGGGCAGAATGTGCCTCGGGATTGATTTTGTTTTTCCTTCCAAGCCTTGGTAGAGAGCAAATAGAGTTAACCAACTCCTTCTAAAGGAGGTTACAGGTGACTGAAAAAGTGTGGTAGGAATACAATAGGATGGACTCTGAGTGACACTGCTTAAAATGCTCTAAAAGGTTCTGAATCTTAGTTGGATAGAAGTTTGCCACGTCAAATATGGATTAAAAATAAAGAAAAAGAGAGGGAAACACTGCATAGGACAGAGATTTGGTGGCCATGTGGGTATTAAGAAAGGCATAATGCTGGTGAGAAATGTGTTTTATAGTTCAGGGGAGCACTTTTGAATTTGACAAAATTAAAAATTCWCTGGGGCTCCTCTTGTGCAAGCAAAGGTATTGCGCACCAGCAAGCGGCACTGGCATCACAGTGGCTGTCACACTTCTCCCCACACCACCCCTTGTGAGAACACTCCCACAGGTATTTCTCACTCCCCCTGCACTGCACATCATCCATGACAATTTTTTGCAGGCTGTGAGCAAAAGTCACATCTCCTGAAGGTGATGCAGCATGTCACAAACCCGCTGCTTGCAGACAGCTGCTGAATCGCTTTAGTCCCAGAAATCACCACAAATGTTCTCCCAGGCTCTTTTGCAAAATATTTCAGCCTGCCCTTAGCACTGGTTCCACCCATTCACTACCCTCACCGACATCTATTTGAAAGACAAAAGAGAATTTCCCTGAACCTGGATGTTTCATGGAAGGACAGAATCAGAGATTTACCCAAGTTGGATTMTGCTGCTTGAGGCAGCTTCTTCTGGGTCGTGTCTGTAAGAGCATTGAATACCTCCAGTGTTCTGCTCTGTGCAAATTCAGTTCTGAAACATCAGAGCATGATGTTAAATGCAATTACACAAATGTAAGGAGTTTGCCRCTTCCTTCAGATCCTGTGCCAGCAGTGAATGAAAAAATCAGACACTTCTAGGRGGAGTTTGAGTCACTGCAGTAACAACTACATCTAGCAAGGAAATGGGGTATTGCACGTGGTGCTGAAGATATTGTTGAAACAATAAGAAGCAGATTAATACACCTTGTTCCAGGACTATTACACAGGTCTACAACAGAAGTCAGACCAGAATGAAATGCATTTGTTTTTGACTATAGGGGAAAATATGAATTTTTAAAGTGTTAGTAAAAAGGTTGTATAAATGAAACAATGTGGTCACTAAAATAAAAATCCAYGGCAAACCAAAGTAAAYCCAAAGGATTTGATCAGATAGGGTTTGATACTACAGAGGAAATGTTTTGCAAGGCAGGAAACTGAGAGAGCAGCAATAGCCAATGTAATTTCATAGAGTGGACATACTTTTAACTTCTAAAATGTTTCAGTAAATTTTTMTGCAGGAGGTCCTTTCTAATAGCTTCATTTTTTGAGTACCTTAATACTTGTTTGAAACCCTTCTCTTCTGTTGGAGCAGCACTTAACCCCTCCCTTGGACAGCCCACAGCAGCCACTGGCCCAAGAGGAGCCAGGGAGAAAACATTACCAGGGCAGTGGACTGCCTTATCTGCAATAAACAAAATGCTTTTTTTTACTCTTTTTTTTTTTTTTTTCCAAAATGCAATGCCAGGAACCTCTCAAGACTGTCCAAATTCTAGCCTGTGTTTCAAACAGTTAATTCCCAGCTTGATTTCTGCCCCCCAGCTGTGACACTGCTGCCTTTGGGCAGCACCTCCCGTGACGCCCGGATGAATCCTTGTGGCGCTGGCAGGGAGCAGCCCTCTTGTCTTCCRCAACAATGCATTCCTTAGCAAAATCCAGTCAACTTCTGGAACAAAGAGGGCTTGTCTCYGGCTGGCAAGGCTCAGATCAAGTGTTTACTCTGCTTGCTCAGAGTGCTGCTCTCAAACCAACACTGCCCAGGACCTCCAAGGGAAACTGAAGCAGCAGAAATCCAAAAACCTTTGGATTTCTGAGCCTGAACTGGGGATATCAACATCCAGCATTTGGGATYGAAGGTTTGGCTTGGCCAAACAGAGTCATGGAATCACTGAGGTTTCAAAAGAAACACCTTTGTGTGGAGGCACAGAGCCCTCACATGAGCACAACTCGATTCTCATCATATCTTGTGCAACAAAGCCCTGCTTGAATCCAGGCTTAGCAATWGGTGGTAATTAATGCCAAATGCTTCCAAAACATCTCAACATCACTAGTCAGTCACTGGGAGGAAASAGAGAATCCATATCTCTGAAATGATGAGAAGAATACAGGAAAAAGACAAAGTGACAGTCGTTCAGACTTGACAGGCTCTTTAGAACGGCAGCAGTACAATTAATGTCTACATTGCACCCTGTGACTAATACACTTATTTAAAAAAAAAAAAAAAAAAAAAAAGAGAAAATTTGGTTGGATGAGTACCAGGTGATTCAGGGCAAAAGAGGTGCTCCAAGTTTTATTCTAGGAAATGGAAACAACTCTCACTCCAGTGACACAGCCAGGTCACTGATGAGTTTCCTCAGCCAGGAGAGGTTTCATTGAAATAGATTTCTTGTGTCCTGAGTCTGAGAGAGATGATCTCCTAATATTCAAAAGCTGCTGTGTGAATTTTAGTGTCTCCTTAGGTTTTGCCATCTAGATAAAAACAGCCAAAAATTTTAAAAACCATAAGGAGATTCTAGTGCAATCCTGTTAAAAAAGCTTGGTTGTGACTTGGTGAGTCTGATGGAGTTAACTAAGAAAATAAAATTATCTGTTGAGTGAAATGATCTCCAGAGTATATTCCRTTAGTTATGTAATTGGAATTTCATGCAAGCAGTGGGGCTTGGGCATTAAAGAGGCAGAACTGGGAGAAGAAGGTTGTGCTCAGCTGCTGAATTCAGCTTGGTGTCAATGCATGTCTGTGGGATTCCATGGGAAAGCATGAGGAGAAAGTAATGAAAACCAGAAAAATGGTGTTTCTTACCCATACCCTACAAACCCTAACTGGGTTTTGAAATCTCAATCTAGATGAGGATTTGTTATTAACAAACAAAAAATTGAATCTACTTGCTGGCTATGAGATGCAGAAACAAAACCATGTTTATTTATACCCCATTATAAATATTTTTGTGGTGAGTTCCTGGGAAGGAGGGCTACAGAGCTGAATGATCTGCTTCATTCTCCAAAATTAGCATGGAAGGATAAACAGGACAGGAAATCCAGCATACAAACAAGCAAACAAGGACTTTGTTTCTGAGTTTTGCTTCAACCCCAGTTCTGGCCAAGTAGGTGCCTTGGTGGTACTGGGAACAGCATGAAGTCAGGAATTCAAAGACACCATGCAATTATTTACTAAAAAATACACATGCATTTTAAATCAAATTGCTTTTGAGCCCTTCTCTTCCCATTAAAGAAACCTTCAGGAGAGTTTCTCAGGGATGTGCAGTTTTGTCAGAGTTCTGAGCACTTTTCAGCTGTTTGCTCGTTTCCCTCTCACAGTGAGATCGGGGAGAGAATAGGGGAAAAAATAATAAAATAAAATAATATAAAATAAAATAAAATAATAAAATAAAATAAAATAAAATAAAATAAAATAAAATAAAATAAAATATAAAATATAAAATATAAAATAAAATAATAAAATTGTCTTGGGCTCTCCAGCCTCCTCACTGGCAGGGCAGCACAAGGAGCTGACAAATCCTTGACTGAGTGTGAGAGCTGCTCAGAACCATCAGTGTGTTCTCAGCATTATTCTCATCCTAAATCCAAGCAGAGCACTGTACCAGCTGCTAGGTAGAAAATTAACTACCCCAGCCAGAAGCAGTGCAGGGTGTGATTCAGTCATTGGGCTGACATTTCTGAGGGATTTTCTCATGGTGCTGCAAGCAAAATATTTGTTATTGGTGCTGAGATGATGGGTTGGGTGCTGAGTGAACAAGCACATGGTTGAGTCGTGACAGACACACCAGGAGGAAATAAAATAACCCAATTCCAAAGTCAGACAGCTGTTCAAAGGAAAAAGSTGCCAAGTGATGGTTGGTGTGTCTTGTCTGAGGGCAGAGCAGGTGACAAAAATAAGCAGCCCCCAGAAATCTCATTTAAAAGAGCAAAGGAAGTGTCCTTCACGTGCTCCTGGTCCTTGACACCCTTGTGTTTGCAGGCACCAGCCTTCAGTGGGAGATTGGCACAACTGATCCCCTACAGACCAAACAAAAAACCAAAACAAAAGGCCAAATAAACAATTTTAGCTTACATTTTGGCTTTAATTCCTTGTATTTTTTAACTAGGACATGAAAGGCAAGAAATCCCAGGTCTTGCTTTTCATGTTTTCATGCATCAGTGATAAATGTTTATGTGGCATTTGGCTGTTTGCATTTCCAGCATATTTCAGTCTGATTTTTAAATGTGCACAAGACATTCTGAAAGGCTGGGTAAGTCCTGAGAAGCCAAACTCCTCACAACCACAAAGGATACAGCCATGGAGGAGAAAACAAATTAAATAGTTTTGTGATCAGCAACCAAAAGTAATAAAAATTGAACAAAACTTCCTTCTGGAAAGCAGATATGAAATATCTTTCACCTCTTGACATTTGGGTGAGGGCTGAAAAGTCTCCTGGCTGAGATTCAGTCTCTTGGYTGACATTTGTGGTTTTGCCTGGTTTAGGGTGTGTGTTAATGGAAGGCTAAAAATTGATATAACAAGCCTTTAGAATAGATTGTGTGTTTCAGCCTTGAAGATTGCAAACACATCTTTAACAGCTTAGTGTATTTTGAATTTGGATTTATTCAATCTAGAGAAGTTAAAACTTAATGGAAAATATATTATTCAATGTTCAAAATATTTAGAATGTTGTATAGCCACAAATCCAGTTGCTGTGGTAYGATCAATTTTTAAATTTCCTTTCCAGAGATAATCCATTCTCACCAAATTAAATCTTCCTTTCTTTCAATAAACCTTGAAATATTTCTTTATGCCTCACTCAGGTTTTCACTCCAGCTCACAAAATTTTGAGGCATTAGATAAATGGTTTTAGAATTATGTGAGAGGAGAATTAAAGAGGAGAACAATGATAAAATAATTGTGCTAAACAATTTGTGGCATGAAATTTGAAATTGTTTGTTAATCCTTCAAGAGGTGTTAGGATTACAAAGCTGTTCTAAGGCATTGCAGCAGAATTTATTGAAGATAAAGATATCACAGCTTCCCACAAATGGCACATGTGAGTCTGTCATCAGTGAGGCATTTTGGTGGCTCATAAAATGTAAGGTTTGCCCTGCATTCATCCAGTGAGTGATGCTGACCTTTGCTCTGACATTATGCCATGTGCAAGCAGCTCCTTCAGTGCCAGCCTGGCAGGAAAACCATCAGGAAACAACTGCCAGGAGGGTGACAGCACCAACCACTGGTGTATATATTTAATATATTTATATTARCTKATATTTATAATATTTATAKTTATATTTTCTAATATATTAAAATAATTTTTTATATTAAGATATCTAGAAGTTCCCTGTGTAGTGTTTCAGAAGCAGAGGCTCAGACCATCACTTYGAATTTTTAATCAAACAGACCACACTCTTCAACACAGTAAAACATTTGTATTTTAAGCACAGAGACATTAATTTGAGAGACAAAATAGATTTATTGCTTTGTAAATACTCCCTCCTTTGATTATAAATTACACTGCTCACAGAACAGATTAATTTAAGCTTGGAAATCTCTGCATTTCATAAATAAGCACAGGCCCATCATTGTTTCAATGAGAAATACAGCACTAAAAGCAATGCTCAGAGTAATTAGAATATTGTATAGCCACAATTCTGGTTGCTAGAAGAGCCCAGCCCTATYAGTGAAATTTTCGGGGTTTGATCTCAGCTTATTGAAGGTCAAGGCACAAAGAACTCCAGTTTTAYAGGGATGGCTCCCAGATCAAAGTCGGAAATAAGCAAACTCGCAGATTCATTGCTTTCAACTGTTTGGACAGGCTTCATATTAGCAGGGATGACAACTCAACTAAGTAAATTTCATAAGCAGAACACAACTGAGGGAATGAAATATTTCTCAAGAAGGCTGGGAGTTTGCTCCCAGCTGGCTGTCATGGAATCATGGGATCATTTAGGTTAGAAAAGACCTTTAAGGTTATTGAGTCCTACCATTAAACTAGCACAGATAAGTCCACCAAGAAACCATATCCCCAYGTGCCATCAAATCCACAATCAGACTGCAGCTAATTAGCACAGATCAAGGAGTTATAGCACTAAAAACGATTACAAGGAACTCTCCTTTGGGACAGCCAGGGAAGTTATACTTTTGAAAACGTGGCTGAAAGCAGAAGCTTGCAAGGTGTGGATCTCTTCCTTTTTGTGGCAAAGCTGGCAAAAGCAGATTTCAGTGAGAGGCGACAGAGCTGTGGCTTTTCTTGGAGCCRGTTGGTCTCCCTGGAGCAAACATGAGAGAAATTTATTCGGTTTTCCCGGTGCTCTCACTCGGAGCATCCCCTCCTCGGAGCTGGAGGGGCCCAACCACCACATCCACTTGTTCCTCAGCAGGGCTGGTGTCCCTCTTGGGCCTGGAGCTGCAGCCCCTGTAGCAGCGGGAGGAGTAGTCCCCGAGCCTGCAGACCAGCATCTGGCACTTGAGGTACACCGACGGGTGCCGGCTCATGAACTCGAAGGCGTTAAACTTGAACCGAGCAAAGRGGCTGGAAGGGGAGTAGTAGGTGGCATAGGAAGAATCTCTAGGACACCTAGAAAGGAGCAGGAGAAGGGGATTAGTCTTCACAGATGCGCACATGCACGTTCCTGCAAAACTAAAATCCAAATTTTTCGATTTATTATGATAAATCCCCTCGAAATTCAGATTAATACTGAATTATGTCATAGTCGGGTACTAGGAAAGGAGTGGGATAAAAATGTAACCTTCATAGCATAGTATGGACTTTAAAAATATAGAAATGCATAAAATATAAAATAAAATATAAAAAATATATTTTAAAGTACTATGAAGCAGCTGGAGGGTTGGCAACTCTTCTTCTTTTTCCAAGAGAAGGACATTTTAAATGATGAAGAGGGAGCAAGAGACTGTTATCAATGTCAGTGTTATACAAGGCATAAAAAATGAGTCTAATGCTTTACCTGGTTTTACTAAAATATTTAACTCTTAGGATGACAATTCCTACTGCCAGTTTTCACTGTGTSCACTTTTCTCCCACTACTTCAAATTTTGTTCACYGGACAAAGATGGAGTAAGTGAAATGATAGTAAGGCCTAAATATAATTTCTTATTTCCAAGTTCATACTGCAAAATTAAAAAAAAATCAAAGACCARTTTTCACAGTCTGTTGGCAGTGAGCTCTAACCCCATTCAGATTGGCGTTATCATTTAAAATAAATGTGGATGACAGGTGTGCCTCTAGCTTTGAATACAGCTCTTACCCATTCCTGACCAAGTAATYGGCCAGCGTGTTAAAATCGCGAGGGTCAGGTGCTGCCACACACGTGTCCACAACCACCTTCAGGTTTGGGTCCGAGCTGTGCAGACAGGCTTGCAGGTAGAGGTTTTGGTTGAGGTCGATGTAGTAGGGAGAGGCGCGCACTTGGCGCCGGAACGCCGGGGACTCGTAGAAGGTGATGTTCATGTTGTATCTCCCAAACTGGTACTCGTCCACATCCACGGTGTCCTCAGCAGCGTACACCACCTGCTGCCAGCTCTTCCTCAGCATTTTGCAGCTGACGTGCAAGTTGATGTTCTTCTTCCTCTTGATTATGTACCCGGAAGATGCGACCCTGATGGTGTTGGAGTAGTTGATTGTGTCGTTGTTCTCCTGTTTAACGATGCAATTTAAAATCAGGAATTGTGCTTTTGTCATGTGTCACTGTCATGTTTGRTGAAAAATCCCTACCGCCAGGATTTCTGCTCCTGGGAAGATGAGAAGCCTCAGCTTCTCCTGCGTTTGCTGCTCTGGAATGTGGTCTGGAGATTGTTTATCCAAACATGTGWATTGTTTTTACTTAYTGACCAATCACCATCAGCTGTGTCAGACTCTGAGGAGTCAGTCACGAGTTTTTATTATTCATTCTTGTTAAGCCTCCTGTGTGTATCCTTCTCTTTCTTTAGTATAGTTTTAGTATAGCATAAATGTATGTAATTAAGGTAATGTAATGTTAATGTAATGTATATGTAATGTAATGTAAATAGTATAGTATAGATATAATATAATATAATATAATATAATATAATTAATATAATATAATATAACTATATATAATATAATATAATTAATTAATATAATATAAATATAATATAATATATATAATATATATAATATAATATAAATAATATATGAATAATAATAGCCTTCTGAGAGCATGGAGTCTCACCTCATCCTGGGGACCCCTCACAAACACCACAGTCAAGTTCCATCTAAGTCTTGCCAAGCTTAGATATGCAATTGAGTGCCCAAAACAGGGAGTTTACCTCTTGTAATGTCCCACAGCCGTTGTAGGGGATGTTGAATACAACCTCCTGGGAGGTGACTGTCGGTCTGCAGCGATTGTCATTCAGGGTGACCCTCCGTGCTGAGTATCCCTGGGACTGGAGGTAGTCTCTGCTGACCACTACGTGCATGTAGTCTGGCAAGCACTGAATGGCTGGCAGGAGAGGAAGGTGCAATATATTTGTGACTTTAGGTATTTGGAAATGATTAGAGGCAGGTTTTTTCTGAATTTAGAAGTCAGGGGGTTCTCACCCCAACCCACTCTYTTTCACACCCATCATTCAATTTCCACAATTCAATTTCCAACAYTCTTTAAATTTACACAGATATTTATTCTGCAAACAAAAACAATAAATAGGCTTGTCTGTTGGGAAACACTGGCCAGGAACTTACTYGTGTTGTGACGRGCTGGAATGGAGGAGTAGTGAGCCTGAAAGCCTCTGAAGGAGAATCTGGAATCACTGTGGAAGCGAACACTCATCATGTTTGAAGAGGACACGTATGTGGGAAAGGAGCCAGAACAGAATCTCCCAAGCAGAGGGGAAGAGTGGAGAGGTCCATCGTAGACTTCAATGTAGTCGTGCTGGCACGTCCCACTTTGCATCCTGGTAGAAAAATATCAGCACTTTGTCAAATCCATTTTAGAAACTCTGATTTCGCTGCCTAACATGTGATAAAGTCTTTAAGCATTTAAAGTTTTCTCCGCGCAAATTTAATTTGGCTTTTATGCAGCTCTAGCAYAAAATGGTGAGTAAAAAATGCAACATCAATCCAGATTTTGATCTGGTCTTCCAACTGTGGATGTTATTGGAAGTATCTCTAATATTGGGAAGGTTTGTTGTTTCAAATAAGATCTCAAACTTGTCAAGTAAGTTTTGACTTTGATATTTGCRCAGGGAATCAAGGTTTTACTTACACAATATCTCTAAATGTGAGTGTTACACGGAAATTGTTCTCRACTTGTATTTCCCACACGCAGTCAGCGTCGTTTGGATAATTTCCAGGATAGTTGGGACTCTGCAGCACCCCAGAGGGATCTGAGACTGAGCCACCACAAAAATAAGGTGCTGCAGAAAGAAATGGGAGAGAATTTATTTACAGTAACCTCTGCAAAAGTGTACTTGAGCTGRATGTGCCTCACCCATAGCTATTGAAAAGCAGGTCCCCTGCTGACTGCAGGTAGTAGACTATAGGAGCTGAGTCAAAACTAATATTTGTTTTTGCTTTAGGTTTGCTTTCATGTCGGATTTGGAATTCCCTCGGGGTGGATTTCCATCCACGGTGTCAGACTACCCTCTTCAGGCTGGGCTGGTAACACCTGGATGCTTCCTGCCCCTTTTTAGAGTTGAGGTCAGTGCTGGGAGGAGTCATGACAGTTGAAATGGAAGCATCTTCCTCAACAGACAGCCTCTCACCAGTTTCTCTGATGCTTCTCTTTATTCCCCTAAGGTCTTTGGAGGGTAAGTAAGTTGCAAGTTTTCTAGAAAACAGCAATTTTCTGGTCTCAGACTGAAARAAGCCCTTCAGGCTGCTGTGAAAAGTCCTAAGTACAAACATAGCTGCAAAAAGCTTTAGTGTTCCTGCCAGCAYTAATGACATAATTCTTGTCACAGGTAATCCTAAAAGTGTCTTTYTAGGAAGATGAGCACAACCTTTGAATATAAATGCTACAAGATGTGACATTTAAAGATGAAAATTCATTTTATATTCTGCTTGAAAAAGATCACTCAAACGTGCAGCGATATTGTCATAGAGACAAAAGACAAATTTACAGAAATGTGCAARGGGGAGACAGACAGACCACAGATTAGCAAGGTGAGAAGAGCCACAGCAGAGCATTACCTGGTGGACGTGTTGAGSTGGCCACTGGAGCTGTGGGTGTGAAGGAAGAAGAGAGACATGTGAGAAGTGCAATTCATGAGAAAGGAACTGGGGCCTGGACATGGCCTCACCTTGGGCACAGAGTGATAAAATGGGGATCACAGAGAGGCAGGGAAGTGGAAACAGGAGATGAGGCACAGAGGGCCATGAGCTCCATAGGAGACAAAGTTGCAAGCACTGCAAAATAACCATATTCTAGTTTCTTCTGATCATATCCCAAAACCCAGAGTATATCTAGAAAACAACACTGGTACAACCAATACAGGAACTGAAGGGGTGAAGGCAGATTGATCCCAGGGCAAGAACGCCTGGTTGCATGAAGAGGCAATCCCTCTGCAAAGAGTTTCATTAAACCAGCAACAGCTGCAAAGTTCCTGGCTGAAAGACACTTCCCATTTGCCAGCTTCCCATTGCTCTGTTTGCATCCACTTTAGTTTGGGGTGCCTAAAGGAGAGGCCCAGGGCTGGGACACTGCCTGCAGTGCAATGAGCCCTGGCAAGGGAGATGAGGAGCAGTGGGAGGGCAGTGAGTGAGAGTGGACAGGGTTACCTTCTGTGCTGCTCATTGCTGTGCTAGCCACTGTGCTTGTGTGGGTCAGCAGTGCTGGCTGGTTGTGGCAGGGACTGGTGCTGGTGGTGGTCATTCCAGAGGGTGGGTGTCTCTGTAAGTTGAGGATGTGAATGAGTTCAACAGCAAAGGCCATGAAAGCAGAGCTGGAGGCCTAATGCCAGGAGAGAGGGTGGAGTTCTTTCCTTCCTTTCCCCCTCCTGGCACCAGCCTGAACCTGTCCCCAGTCCTCCCCATCCTCCATAAAGAACCATCCTTCAATCCACAGCTTTGCCCCCATCAGTGGATGGCCAACAGCAGGAATTGTGGAGATCCTGCTGTTCCCTGTCTGTGCCAGAATGGGGATTTTGCATGACATGGGCTTGAGTCTCAGGCAGCAGAAGAGCCCAGCCTCACCTCTGCCCTGGCCTGACACAAAACTCTCTTAGATATGCCAAAGAGCCAGAGTTCCCTGCTGGCCACGCACCTGCACAGATGACACTGGCATCCTCCACGTGCCCGCAGTTGTGCACGCCCCAGCCGTTGTGCCGGCACATCTGCAGGGAGGGCTCGTCCCCYCGGCACTGCACGTCGTCCAGGAAGATGCGGCCGGAGCCCGGGCCAAAGCGAGCATTTTGTGGGGCTTCCAGGGCCTGGCCACAGCCCAGCTGTTGGCACACCACCCGGGCATCCCTCAGGTCCCACTGGTCGTCACACACGGTGCCCCAGGTGCTGCCYTCGTACAGCTCCACGCGGCCCTCGCAGCCGTTCCTGCCGCCCGACAGCCGCACGCCGGGCCCTGACACACGGCACAGGGACAAGGATGAGGTCACACCAGCCCAGCATCCACAGTCCCAACTACCTCCCCGACTGTTCTGGAGATTTGGTCACAGTGACCATGGTCTGCAGTGGTGCAGACTCTGACTAGGAGATAGGAGAGGACAGTGGCTGAAGAAAGGCCCTGCGTTTGTATATCGCACATGTGCCCTTGTCCAGGGACCTGCTGGATGTGCTTGGGGAAAGAGGTGCTCAAGACCCTGTGTCATGTGCAGAACAGCCCTTTGCTACGCTTGCATGTGGCCCATTCACTGAGGGGACACTCATGCAGCCTGGAGATGTCGGGGACTAGGGGAATGGCAGCACTGCATCCACTAGGATCAGACCCGTTGAACTCACTTCTTCTCTTACCGTGCCAAATAGGGGCTGGCTTTAAAATTGGGCCTAAACTAGGTGGGCTGGACTTACCTGTTGTGATCGGCCATTGAGGAGGAGGGGTTGGCTGGGGGGCTGCAACAAAGAACAGGGAGTGAACAAATGGGCAGGAAATACAGCAGGCTTATAACAATGAATTGACATGGACATGGACATGGACATGGATGTGGACGAAGATGTGGATGTGGACATGTACATGGATGTGGATGTATATGTGGACATGAAAACCCAGGCTGTAGGATGAAAAGGGGARGAGAGCATAGAGTTCTGTCCAGCCTTTCCCCCATCTAGACACCAGTGTGATATGCTCCCAGTCCTGCTCCATCTTTCCCCACTCCACAATCTCTCAATCTGCTTTTCACCACCTCATCACTCAGTCCCAGCTCTGCCCAGAGAAGTCAGCCTGCCTGCCTTCAGTGGAGGAACCCAAAACCCTTCAGATGGTCTCTGCTGGCCGCTCACCTGCACAGATGACACTGGCATCCTCCACGTGCCCGCAGTTGTGCACGCCCCATCCGTTGTGCCGGCACATCTGCAGGGAGGGCTCGTCCCCGCGGCACTGCACGTCGTCCAGGAAGATGCGGCCAGAGCCCGGGCCAAAGCGAGCATTGCGTGGGGCTTCCAGGGCCTGGCCACAGCCCAGCTGCTGACAGACCACCCGGGCATCCCTCAGGTCCCACTGGTCGTCACACACGGTGCCCCAGGTGCTGCCGTCGTACAGCTCCACGCGGCCCTCGCAGCCGTTCCTGCTGGCCCGACAGGCCGCACGCCGGGCCCTGACACACGGCACACGGGACATAAGGATGAAGCTCACCAGCCAGCAACTCTGCTCTGCCCCCAATGGGCCACTGCAACGGGGCTGCTGCAGGCCAGGCAGGGGGCTGGGGGGCTGGAATTACCTGTGGAGTATGGCCTGGATGTGGTGGGCACTGGAGCTGTGGATGCAAGGCAAGAATTTGGTGTCAAATGACAAAGGTTTCTAAACAGATCAGCACATGTCAATGCAGATGGGTGTAGCCCGTTTCTAGGAGCCCCTGTCCTGTGATTCCTACAACATCCTGCAGAGCTCTTTCAACTCATCTCAAATCACCATCCTGACTTTGCTTGTTTTCACACAGGACTCCCGTGCACACAGAGACCTCTCCTGCATGTCAAAATACTTAAAGCAGCATCTTTCTTTCCTCCATCCACATCCCAGTGTCAGAGCATGTCTAGGAAACAGCGCTGGTACTACCATGCAGGACATGAGGCAGTTAAGGCAGAATGAATTTTTTGCTCATGGGTGCAATGAGAGGCAATCCTCTGCAAAGAGTTATTAAACCAGCAACAGCTGCAAATTCTGGCCTGAAAGTACATCTGTCCCATTTGCCCTGCTCTGTTTTGCATCCTCACTTAGTTTGATGGCCTATCAAGGAGAAGCCCAGGCTGGGACACTGCCTGCAGTGCAATGAGCTCTGGCAAGGGAGATGAGGAGCAGTGGGAGGGCAGTGAGTGAGAGTGGACAGGGTTACCTTCTGTGCTGCTCATTGCTGTGCTAGCCATGTGCTTGTGGTGGTACAGCAGTGCTGGGCTGGTTGTGGCAGGGACTGGTGCTGTGGTGGTCATTTCCAGAGGGGTGGGTGTCTCTGTAAGTTGAGGATGTCGATTGAGTTTCAACAAGCAAAGGCCATTGAAATGCAGAGCTGGAGGCCTAATGCCAGGAGAGAGGGTGGAGCTTCTTTCCTTCCTTTCCCCCATCCTGGCAAACCAAGCCTGACCTGTCCCAGTCCTCCCCATCCTCCTATAAAGAACCATCCTTCAATCCACAGCTTTGCCCATCAGTGGATGCCAACAGCAGGAATTGTGGAGATCCTGCTGTTCCTTGTCTGTGCAAGAATGGGGATTTTGATGGACTGTGGGCTTGAGTCCCAGGCAGCAGAAAGAGCCAGCCTCAACCTCTGCCCTGGCATGACACAAAACTCTCTTAGATATGCAAAGAGCCAGAGTTCCTCCTGCTGGCCACGCACCTGCACAGATGACACTGGCATCCTCCACGTGCCCGCAGTTGGTGCACGCCCCAGCCGTTGTGCCGGCACATCTGCAGGGAGGGCTCGTCCCGGCGCGGGCCACTGCACGTCGTCCAGGAAGATGCGGCCGGAGCCCGGGCCAAAGCGAGCATGTGCGTGGGGCTTCCAGGGCCTGGCCCACAGCCCAGTCTGCTGGCACAGCACCTGGGCATCCCTCAGGTCCCACTGGTCGTCACACACGGTGCCCCAGGTGCTGCCGTCGTACAGCTCCACGCGGCCCTCGCAGACCGTTCCTGCCGCCGCGACAGCCGCACGCCGGGCCCTGGAACACGGCAACGGGGACAAAGGACAAGGACAGGTTTACACTCTTGCTCTGCACCCATAGCCCCAAACTTCCCAACTGCTTTTCAGATTTTGCCACGGTGAGCATGAGGAGGAGTAGTGCAGAGCCAAAGGGGATTAGGGTGGTTTGTGACTGAGGATAGACGTAGGCAGTACACACAGCAGTTCTAGCCCTGTCCAGGGACCTGTTGGTGTCCCTGTTGGAGATGCCTGGTGCAGAAGTCATGGATTAATTGAGGCATTTCCAGAAGAACTCTTTGCGACCCTTTGGGGGAAACCAACCCTGATGGGGACCCTTCAAGCACCCTGGAGTCGGTCATGGGCCAGGGGGTCAGCAGCCTTGCACTGAGCAAGATCAAGCACTGTTGGACTCCCCTTTTCTCATCTAGTGCCAAGCTGGGCCTCACTTTGAAACTGGGCATAACCTGAGTGAAGCAGGACCTACCTGTTGTGAGTTGGCCATTGAGAAGGAGTGGTTGGATTGGCAGCTGCAAAGAAGAAGAAGAAGTAGTGAACAAAAAGCATAGTGAGGCCTGTGGCAGTGTATGGAATTGAAGTGGACATGGTCTGAACATGGACATGAAAATTCAGGCTGTAGGACATAAGGGGAAGAGAGCTTGGGTCCTGCCTTTTCCCTCATTCTGATCATAGACGGACCTGTCCCCCAGTCCTGCCCCATCCTCACCAAAGTACAATTTGCCCCTCTCCCTTTAGCCCTACAAGCAGGAAGTGTGGAATAGCAGTGTGCCCTGTCTGTGTAGAAATGTGTCTTTTGCATCACAACCAGGATTCAGCCCGCGGTGGCAGAAGAACCTGGTGCCAGCCTCTGCCTGGCCACCAGCCTTGGCTGTTTCCGAGAGAACCGCGAAACACATTAGAGTGATACGCAGAAAGGCCGCTCACCTGCACAGATGACAACTGGCAATCCTCCACGTGCCCGCAGTTGTGCACGCCCCAGCCGTTGTGCGGCAACATCTGCAGGGAGGGCTCGTCCGCGCGGCACTGCACGTCGTCCGGAAGATGCGGCCAGGAGCCCCGAGGCCAGTGAGCATTCTGTGGGTCATCCAGGGCCTGGCACAGCCCAGCTGCCTGGCCAGGCACCGTGGGCATCCTCAGGTCCTACTGGTCGTACACCCACGGTGCCCCAGGGTGCTTGCCGCGTCTGTACAGGCTCCAACGCGGCCCTCGCAGCCGTTCCTGCCGCCCGACAGCCGCACGCTGGGCCCTGACACAAGGCAATCAACAGCAGGTTTCCAACACTCTCAGCTCATCCACGACGACCCCCACCTCACTCCGACTGTTTTGGAAGATTTTGCTCATTGTGTACTTTGATTTGAGGTGCTGCAAATCCTAAAGAGACCAAGGAAGGGGAGAAGAGAGAGCAAAAGACCCCCAGTTGCAATGGAAGGGCTGGAATGCATAATGAGCAAGGCAAAGCTGTTGCTACACATCCCAAACAGTTCTTAATCTTGTTTTGGTTCCATGTTTGGGAGACTGGCCAGGCATTTTCATACCATCAGTTTCCAATCTGAAGTTTTCAAATAATTGGAGGAGTAATAACAGAACACTCTTAACTACAAAAAACGACCGCAAAACTCTGAGAACCTCAATATTTGTAAGAATGGGACTAACAAGCCCTTCTCAGTGCAGAGTAACTTGGTGCTGCAAGCAGCAGCGTTCATTGGGACCCCATGAACAGCCTGGGGGTCCTGGGAGCTGCCTGGGGGCATGGGGCATTTGGCTAAAAAAGCCATTTTTGCATCACTAAGACGATTGTGACATCCCCCATATGCACTCACACACTTTGCAGGTGTTTGAAGCGTATGGCCAGCCTGGGGGCATCCACTCAGGAACTGGCCACTTCTGCTTGATGGCTTGAACACCACACAGCCATGCCTGGCATAGGACAGATATCTGTGCTTTGGGCTGGGCTGGAAGCACATGCGCTTGAGGGAAGGATTGCCCCAGTCTCTCTTGTCACTTGCTGCCCCATCAGCCAGGACCATGGGTGTCTTGGCAGACCGAGGGCTTGGACTCAGCACCACTGCAGCTGCACTTCTGCTGAGGTCAGACCCTCCCTGGCAGAACTCCTCAAACAACAAAAACCTTTTGCCAATGGGCAGAGGGACCAGCAGCATTGCAGATCGGCAGGCTCGCCCAGCAGGCCCCTCTTTCTCCTCTTGTGCGGGGTGGGGCTTCACTGTAAAACTGGAAATAGCTGGGTGGGAGGGATTCTGTCTGTGTAACGGCCATTGAGCAGGAGGGGTTGGATTGGCACCTGCAAGGAAAAAGAGGGAAGTGAAATGCAGAGGGACTTAAGGCGCAACCACTGGCAGTGGACTGGACGACGGACAGACATGGTACATGGACAATGGACACTGGACAGCATGGACATGGAATGACTGGACATGGACTATGGGACATGGACATGGGTGGAATGGACATGGCTGACCGACAGGAATGCGCCATATGGCTGGACATGGACTAGTTGGACATGACTGGATAGGCATGCATTGTTGCATATTGGAAATGCCAGGCTCAAGGAATAAGGGATGAAAAATGGGCAATGGGAATTTCTGCCACTGACCTATCCAAGATCTCCAAGCCTGACACTGTCCCGGCACATTATGCGCATGCCGTGATTGCCCACCAACTACTCTTTGCAAACCACACGGACATCTACCAGGCCTTTAAGGCGTTTCTTACCTACTCTTGCACAAATGGCGGTTTTGCGCTAGAGCACGATTTCAGCCACCAGGCAGCAGAAAACACCCAGGCGTCTCATTCTGCCTGGCTCTGCATGGTGCTTCCAGCAGACACCAAGAACCCACTCCAGTGTAGAGTGCTGGAGAGCTGATTGGCTCTGCTGCTGGCTCACCCACTGCACAGATGACACTGGGCATCCCTCCACTGCCGCAAGTTGTGCATCGCCCCAAGCCGTTGTGACCGGCCATCGCGGGAGGGCTTGCGTCCCCGCGGCCTGACACGTCGTCCAGGAAAGATGCGGCCGGAGCCCGGGCCAAAGTGGAAGCAGTGTCCAGCGCAGCCAGGGGCTCTCCAACAGCCCAGCTGCTGGCAAGACCACCCGGGCATCCCTCAGGTCCCCAACTGTACGTCACAAACGGTGCCCCAGGTGCTGCGTCGTATCGCTCCTACGCGGCCCTCGAGCCGTTACTGCCGCCCGACAGACCGCACGCCCGGGGCCCTGAACACACGGCACGGGGACAGAGGATGAGCTCTCACAACCAACCCAGAACACTCTGCTCTGCCCACAATGGGCCACGTGGCAACGGGGCTGCTGCAAGGCGGCAGGGTGGAATTACCTTGGAGTATGGCCTGGATGTGGTGGGCCTGGAGCTGTGGCATGCAAGGAAAGAAATTTGGTGTCCAATGACAAAGTTCTAAAACAGATCATCACAATGTCAATGCAGATGGTGTAGCCTATTTCTAGGAGCCCCTGTCTGTGATTCCCTTACAACATCCTGCAGAGCGTCTCTCATCTCCATCATCTAAATCGACAGTCCTGGACTTTGCTGTTTCACCAAACAGGACGCCCGTGCCACAGAGACCTCTCCGCATGCAAATACGTAAAAGCAGCTATCTTTCTTTCCTCCATCCACACTCCCCAAGTGCAAGATGCTATGTCTTAGGAAACAGCGCGGTACTACCCATGCATGGACATGAGGCAGTTAAAGGCAGAGATGAATTTTGTTCATGTGTTGCAATGAGAGGCAAATCCCTCCTGCAAAGAGTTCATTAAACAAGCAACAGCTGCAAGTCCTGGACTGAAAGTACATCCTGTCCCATTTGCCATGCTCTTGTTTGCATCTCACTTTAGTTTGGGGTGGCTCTAACAGGAGAGCCCCAGGGCTGGGACATCTGCCCTGCAGTGCATATGAGCCTGCAAGGGGAGATTGAAAAGGAGCAGTTGGGGAGGCAGTGAGTGAGAAGTGGACAGGTACCTTCGTGCTGCTCATTGCTGTGCTAGCCACTGTCTTGTGTGGTCAGCAGTGCTTGGCTGGTTAGTGGCAGGGACTGTGCTGTGGTGGTCATTTCCGAGAGGGTGGTGGGTGCCTCTTGTAAGTTGGGGTAGGTGGATGAGTTCAACAGCACAAGGCCATGAAATAGCAGAAGAAGCTGGAGGCCTAATGCAGGAGAGAGGGTGGAGCCTCTTTCCTTCCTTTCCCCCATCCGTGGGCACCAGGCCGACCTGTCCCCAGTCCTCCCCAACCTCCATAAAGAACAATCCTTCAATTTCCACAGCTTTGCCCCATCAGTAGAATGCCAACTCGTAGGAATTGTGGATATCCATGCATGTTCCCTGTCTGTGCAAGAATGGGATTTTGCATGAGCATTGGGCTTGAAGTCCCCCCCCAATAAAAAAAAAGGGCAGCAAAGAAAAAAGAGCCCCCCCCC
>NDFG01000842.1:179021-210202 GCA_002167245.1 Sporophila hypoxantha | reverse complement strand
TTCCATCAGAGACACAAGTGTCACCCCAAGAGCATGCACCACCATAGCCAAAATAAAGCTTTCCCCATTATTAACCCATCACTCAAAAGTGCATAAAGTATAGAAACATTCTGAAATAGAGCTGGTAACTGTTGTGTTTATTAAGGAACTGGTTTGTAAGTGGAGTTTGGTTTTTTTTTTTTAATAACCAACATGATACTTTCCCTTCCAAATAAAAAGAAGCGTAACAGAAAGAAAAACTCAGCAAAATACAAGGAAAGAAGGGACAGAGGGACAACTCTGGAGTGTTCTAACTTAGTGAGTTAACAGATCTCCAAACCCAGTGTCAAAGAGCCATCACACTCGTGAGGGCAGGGCCAATTTATCCAGTGAATTCTCCCAACCTCTGCTTGCAGATCCTGCACAAAGCTCAAGCGGATGCATCGCCAGTCCAACAGAGACAGAGCAAGAACATGCRAGTGGTTTCAGTCTCCTCAAGTCTCCCATTTCATTACTCAGGGGTAATTAGATTATTTTCTCATACAAAGCAGTTTAAAGCCCAGCAGTGCAATCAAGTTCCAGAGCTCCCTGGTGATGCAGCAATGCTGAGCAGTGGGTCTGGACTGGGCAGAGCACACACMATGGGGTGCTTTCCCAGCCCAGCCAAGCAGACCTCRTTCAGGTACAAAGTAACCTCAGAGACCCCAAATTAAGGTTTGTCCARCTTGTGTGTGCGCTCGTGCCTCCGTAGGGTCCCTGACTCGGTGAAGGAATGCCCACAGAAATTACAGGAGTAGGGCTTCTCTCCGGTGTGGATGCGGTGATGGCGCTGCAGCGATGCCAGCCGGGTGAAGGTCCCTCCACACTCCTCRCAGTAGAAGGGCCGTGCCCCAGAGTGAGTCTGCTGGTGCCTCTTGAGCCTGAGCAGCTGCACAAACGCCATGCCACACTCCTGACACTTGTAGGGCTTGTCCTCGCGGTGGATCACCTTGTGCTTGGACAGCAGGTTGGGCTTATCGAAGCCTTTACCGCATGTCGGGCAGGCGTAAGGTTTGAAGTCGTCCTCCTGAGACTTTGGGTTTGCAGGACAAGCCTGATCTGGGCACTCAGCATTGTGCTGCTGGCCGTGGTGCACCACGGACCAGGGGTTCCTGGCCATGCCGTTGGCCAGGATCACCATGGAGCGCTCGATCTTGTGCACGTTGCGCAGGTGCCTCCAGACGTCGGCCGTGCGGATGAAGCCCTTGTCACACTCGGGGCACTTGTGCGGCCTCTCGCTGGAATGGATCAGCTTGTGCATGCGCAGGTTGGCGGCGCGGGAGAAGCCTTTGGCGCAGATGGGACAGCGGTAGGAGTTCTCCAGCAGGTGAGCTCGCCTGTGCTCCTGCAGCTCGCTCACTCCACGGAAGAAGGAGCCACACTTCTTGCATTGATAGGGCAGAGCTTCCTYGGGGACGGGCTCCAGCTCCTCACCGAGCGCATCTCCCAGAGTGGCGCTTCCGTTGTCCTCAGGGAGTTTTGTTATCATCCGTGGTCTCCTGGGGTGCTCAGAGGAACAGTGATCTAAATCYTCATCCYCTCTCTGCAGGTGGAAGCTGGTGCTGGAGGGGGGGAACTCCCCAGCTGGGCTCTCACCTTGTTTCTGGCAGTAGGTGTCACAGGTTTCTTTGTCTCCACAGGAAAGCTCCTGCTTTCCTGCAGGTCCAGCAGAGTTTCCAGGAGGACTGCAGGAGTAATTCATGTCCACCTCCTTCTGTGGCCTACAGCTGTGGCCCACCTCCTTTGTGGCCTTTCTGGGATAATTTGAATTCTTCCCCCCTGTGTCACAAATGTTATTCTCACTCACATCCATCCTGTGATGCAAACACTGTGTTCTTCTAAGTTAAAACTCTAGCTCATCATCACCCAGAACTTTGTGTCCTTCATGGTAAGTCCATCTCATTCTCAACTCTTCTGACAGTCCTCYCTAGAAAATAAAACACCTGYTWCATCASTGATTCTTCTGATATTATAAATTTAGAACAGTGAAGGTATTTTTCTGATTCAAAGAAAGGGACAGGCTATTAGATATGCAAAAGAAACAGAATCATCTACTATTAGATATGTAGAGAATATACATTCAGCACATAAAGCATAGACAATGTCCAATAAAGTTAAATCCACTCTCATCAGCCAGCCTTCACTACCAAATATAAACTGATAACTCTGATTTTAAATTTTCCTAAAGATGAGAAATTACAGTATCCCAGAATGGTTTGGGTTGGCAGGGACCTTAAAGACCATCTCATTCCAACCCCCTGCCATGAGCAGGACACCTTCCACTATCCCAGGCTGCTCCAAGCCCCATCCAACCTGGCCTTGAACACTTCCAGGATGCGGGCAGCCACAGCTCACTGGCACCTTGTGCCAGGCGCCACCACCTTCACAGCTGAAGAATTTCTTCCTAATAAACTAATCTAAATTGCCTCTCTTTTTGTTTAAAAATATTTCCCTTTGTTCTATCTGTGTAAAATGTTGCTCTCCATATTTTCTGTAAAATCCCTTTTAAGTACTGGAAGGTGGAATAGACATCTCTGAATATAAGCATACATATATTGAACACATATATGTAAAAAACAATGTTTCTGTATTTCCACGTTGTACATAAATGTAAAACTTGCCTATTTAGTTTCAGCAGGCTTATCAAGTGCAGTGATCAAGGCATACAGCGATGTGCATTAAGTGAAAGGCTTATTCACATTCCAGACAAGGCTGGCTCATCAGCAGCACAAGCCACGCTTTCTTCTGCTGAGACATGGAAAACAATCTGGATTAGTCTCATTAGACACTGCCTGGAACAGTGTGGCTCGACTCACCCCACTCCAGCCATTCCCGACATTTTAATAAGGGAGCTGCTAACAGGAGTATTCCTCACCTCCGCCCTCCTGCTGAGCTCCCGATGCCTTTGGTGTGTGGAAAACTTTCCAAGGGATGCCTGGTGCTGCTTGGCTTAAGAAAACTCCATAACCACAGCTACCCAGAAATAGGGTGTGGAAACCACGGCGGGGGCTGAAAAACAATAATATCAACAACAAAAACATACACATACTTACATATGATATATATTTAAAAAGAATATTTTTTTGTTGTTTTGTTCCAGGCAGTATGACCCCCAACTTTTCCCGGGTGCCCTTTCCCTTTTCCCGGCCCTACCTGAGCGCTGCGGGTCCCGGTGCGGCCCGAGCATCCCGCGCATCCCCGCGCATCCCCCGCGCATCCCCGCGCCAGCGCGGAGCCCGCGGCAGCGCACCGGCGCAGTGGCGGTCGGCCGGGCTTGAGCTGCCAGCAGCGGGGCGGGACCGGCCACCGCGTTCCCGCTCCCCTCCCCGGCCACTGCGTCCCCTCCCCGGCCACTGTGTCCCCTCCCCCGGCCACCGCATCCTTCCCTGTCACCGGCTTCCCGCCCGGCTCCGCGGCCGGGCCCTTCCCACCGGCCCGGCTCGGTGGAATCCCGGTGCTCCAGGAGCCCGTTCATGGAATCATGGAATGGTATGGTTTGGAATGGCGTCTCGTTCCAGCCCCCTGCCGCGGGCAGGGACAYCTTTCTCYAGAGCAGGGTGCTCCAAGCCCCATCCAGCCTGGCCTTGGACACTCCCRGGGAGCCAGGGGCAGYCACAGCTTCTCTGGGCAGCCTGTGCCAGGGCCTCACCACCCTCGCAGGGAAAAAAAAATATCTCCCAAAATCTAATCTAAACCTACTCTCTTTCAATTTGAACCCATTCTCCCTTGTCCTGTCACTCCAGCTCTTGCAAATAGTCTTGCCCCATCTTTCTTGTAGGCTCCCTTTGGGTACTGCAAGGCCACAATTAGGTCATCCCAAAAGCTGAACACTGCCAGTTCTCTTGGCCTTTCCTCATAGCAGAGGTGTTCCATCCCTCTGATCACCTTGGTGCCCTTCCCTGGACTCACCCCAACAGGTTCAGTGCCCTTCCTGTCCCTCAGCTCCAGCCCACAGCAATTCATGGAGTGTCCCCTGTKCCCCCCACCAYGGCAATAACTGTGCATCCATCTTCCTGCAGGAGTGTGGCAGGGATTGATCCCCTCTCAGGCCCTGATTTGCAGAAAAAAACAGCTCTGCCCCTGTCAGGAGGGATCAATCCACCTCCCAGGATTGTGTTCCAGTTCCTACTGAAAGTCTTTGCACCCAAAAGGACATTCAGCATCTTCAGTGACACCTCACCAGGGCCTTTCACAGTGGCACCAGTCCCTTGAGAACTCCTTTGCCCAACCATCCAAGGATACCACCTGCCTTTGCCAAAGCCACAGCAGGATCATGGTCCACAGCTGAAACTACTCTCCAACATCTCTGTGTAATCTCATGGAGGTTGCTCCAGCTTTAAACCCATCTCTGGGAAAAAACCCAGAGCAAACCCAGCTTTGCACTGCCTTTTCCTAGCAAAACTCCTCCAGCTTTGGGAAATGGGCTCCACAATTAGCAGCAAATACAGAACTGAGATGACAAATGAACAAGAGTGTACATTGCCAGCATCCAGATATGGTATAGAAGAATGCTCCAAGCTCTGTATTATTTTTGTGGTTGCACAGATCTTGCTAAAAATAGACATGAAACCAGARACTGCTCTGCTGGGAGTTGAGGGTGAGGAAGAGAAATGTACCTAACTCCTTCCACATGGAAAAGCAAGCTCCTTCTGAGAGCAGAGTTCTCAGATGAGGCACTTCAAAAATAAGTTAGCAACAATCCTTTAATGACAGTCCTTGAATCCATGAGGAGCCCACACTCTGCTTGGAATGGCAAACCTTGCAGGGGAAGAACTGTCATTCCAACTTTCCCAAACTAGGAAAAAAACCCAAAACAGCTCAGAAGATTTCTGTTATTTTTAAATGCTTAGATGTTTCTTACTTAGCTGGGCAGGGTAAAGGCTATCTCCCACCTAGACCCAGGATGCACAGAATCACACACCCTCTCCACATCCCTTATAGAAGACAAACACACACCCCTTTCCCTTTTTCATAAGGAAAATCTAGGATTACATAAGGACATGCACCCACATCCCCACAGCCAAGCATGTTTGTGTAGGGTCAAGATGATGAATTTTTAAAATTGTTTTTAAAAATTACGGATTTTTTTAAAATTGTTTTTAAAAATTCCAAACTGTGTTTTATCACAACCACCAAGGAATGATGTAGTGCCAGCAATGTCCTTCCTCTGAGGGATCATGGAGGAAAAGCCCAAAGTCCATGTGCTCCTCCTCAAAAGCATCAATAAAAATGATGTTTTCCTCATCCCCACTTATCCTCCCTTGAGGTTCCTCAGAGTGTTCAGAGGAAAAGAATTCTCAATATTCATCTCCATGGTGCAGGGCAGGGCTGGTGGGTTGCTTCAATCACGCTTTTGGTAGGAAATTTTTAGTTCTCCTCTTCTTGGCACTGCAGCTCCATCTGGGTTTCCTGTTGGACTGAAGGYCTCACAGGGTGCACCTAAGGCTGGAAGGTGGTGAGGAATCTTCCCTCAGCTCCAGCTTCCCACTCTTTGTGAGGCTTCTGTGGGATCACCTGGGTGTTCCTCACCTTTGTGACAACTGTCAGCACCAGGAAGCAAGCCTGCCTCCCACCTGTGGTATCACACAGTGCTCACTTGTTAGGAAACGTGGAAACTCTCAGGCAGTGCAAATTCCTGTGCCCAGCCGTGTCTGGCTTCTTTCACGTCAGCTTCCTCGGGAAAGAAGCAAGAATTTCATTATCTGCCAGGCAAAGTTAGTATTTAATCTGTCAGTTTAATTGAAAATACTTCAGTGGTGATAAATAATGCAGAGCACTGCAAATGATGCCTCGTGGGTGAGATCAAAGACCCCGGGCAGCACCAGGCAGGGCCTCGTGGCTGCTGTTGTTGGGCTGAGATGAGACAGAGAAGGGATTCTGTGCAGGGCAACAAAACCAGCATGGACACACCCCACACCCAGACTGGAAAAGTGTCCACAGACTCATCAAATCCATCAGCACAGCCCCAAACTTCCCTTCTGGCTTTGATGACACAGAACACTCTGCCAGTGTTTCCCTTTTAGCATAAAATAACAACAAAATTCAGAGATCTTGCTCTGTTGGTCCTCAGACAAACTCACCTAGCTCTATCAACTTACACATATTTTGATTTTTCCTCCTAACACTGAGGTATTTAAATGTTTTCTGCTTTCTCTTTCACATGTTGCATCTAGGAGCCCATGATTTCATTATACTCTGCATTCTAAGCCTTTCCCATCAGCCTTGATGAGTTCTTCCAGCACACACACACACACACACACACACACACACAAAATCAGTTGTAATCCTCAAGGAGAAGGCTGAAATTGAATCACCCATTTCCTTGCAATATATGATTCCTATTAAAATTACATTATTGGTATTTTGTGCCTGCCCTACATTCATATTCCCAACACACACATTTATGGATGCCAAATCCTTTTTATTTATGCTACCTCACTTTTATGTGTCTTAAATGTGAAGAGTCTGTCAGGACAGATGAGGATCTGTAATGTATTTGCCAGTTAGATCTACTCTGGAGTAATTTCTTAATTCAAATTTTYTGTTAAATTCACTAAAATATGTGAACTCGTGRTTCACATTGCTGTCACAATGGGAGCTTAATACATTTTGTGAAGGGTTTAACATCACATTCCATCAAATTTGAATTTTTTATGGGCCATAGAGTTTTCTGACATCTGGCTACTCTGTTTTAGGACTGCCATAAACACTTTAAACATCTGAGAGCTTCGGACTTTTCTATGTAAAACAAGAAAAAGAAAATCCTAAGCAATGTTTCTTCTAAGAAGGAGCTGAATCCAGAGGGATTTCACTGATATTTGGCTGAAGTTTGAGCTTTTAACTCCCCAGGGGGAATCTGGGCTCCCTTCAGCCCACTGAACTTAAACCTGCAGTGCCTTTTGGGGACACTGAATTTTGAAAGGACACCCACACAGGACCCTAAGAGTTCAATTCAAAGAAGGTTCAGGATCTCTGGTGCAGGGCATTGTTTCACTCTATYCAGCTCCATCCTGTTACCCTAACACACATTTTCCTGACGTTTGCCAGGATCTTCCACATCTTTGGRTCCWGTGATCTGGCATCTCATGAATGAGGCATTCAAAAGAAACACTGAAAAACCCCAACTTCGGACTACACCTGTTGAATAAAGCTTTTTTCTGACTCACAGATGGGATAACTGAGAGGTTTTTAAAAACACTTTTATTCTATTTTTCATTTCATGTGAAGAGTGATATAATATAGATGTTATAATTTACACTATTATAATCAGAAGCCAACTATTTCTTAATTAAAAAATACTGTAAGTGCTTTTTGGCTTATTAGCTTTTGTTACACTATTTTGTAAATGCTTTAAAGCTAATCATCTAAAATTACTCTTTRTGAGTATTGCTATAATGTATTTTTATAGTTTTATTTTTCTRAAGTATTTAGTCTTATTTGGTAAGGCTATCTTTCGAAACTTGTTTCTAGTTTAATTTCTCTCTCAACAATATCTGTCTTGTTCTGTGGCATTTCTAAGTCAGCATTTCTTATCTCAAGGTTTGCATACAGATGCACACTATGTGAGCYTTCTGTCAGGTTTTGAGAATTCTCYAWAAATCCATTTCCCACATACACCAAAAGCCAGACAGAGGTCCAAAATGCAGAATGAGGCTGTAAAGAACATGGGAAAATGRACAGGAACAAACCAAGCAAGGGCTGTAAGAAGCAGGCTGGTTGAGGAATAACTTCCTGGCRYGCTTTAGCTTCCCAAACTTGCATTTTCCTCCGCACATATTGATGGGGACTCAGCAAATTTCTAGGCAAAAATTGCTGCCTGATTCTGCAAATACACCTGGCTGGAGATCCAGGACTGTAAAGGAGCCTGCCAGGGAATAACCTGACCCTTCTGGTGCTGGATGAAAGGTGCCTGTGCAAGAGCATCCTCGTCTGTGGGCTYCTGGCTGARGGTTTGGAGGAGCTGCATCTCTGATCTGGGGTCTGGAAACCCCAAAAATGCATCCATGASCTTGCTAAASASTTGAAGGGGAAATCTCYACCTGGGCTCTGCACTTAATGGTTTATTGTTCTAAAGAATTCCTAGATTGGGTCAGGACAGCATTTAATAATCCATTCAATAACCGTTCAGCACTAAGGATTTTTAATGCACCTCTTCATGMAGTTTATATGAAAAGCTTTTAGTGGTGTCCCAGGAAATCACAAACTCTCGGCCAGTTCTTTTTCTTCNTCTTTTTCATGCCCTTGCTCGAGCAGAAAGGCGAGGTAAGATGATCCAGAGTGGTCCCTTCCAAACTGAACCATTCTGGAATTGAAAACGGGAACTGACTGAGCAGCTCCGGCTGCATGGGGCCACCCCAAAACCCTGCCAGAGGGATTTCCTCATCCTGTTCCACCCCAAATCCCTGCAGGAGGGATTTCCCCAGCCTGTCCCACCCCAAACCCTGCAGGAGGGATTCCCCCAGCCTGTCCCACCCAAAACCCTGCAGGACGGATTTCCCCATCCTGTCCAACCCCAAAACCCTGCAGGAGGGATTTCCCCAGCCTGTCCAACCCCAAACCCTGCAGGAGGGATTTCCCCATCCTGTCCTACCCAAAACCCTGCAGGAGGGATTTCCCCATCCTGTCCAACCCCAAACCCTGCAGGAGGGATTTCCCCATCCTTTCCCACCCCAAACCCTGCAGGAGGGATTTCCCCATCCTGTCCAACCCCAAAACCCTGCAGGAGGGATTTCCCCAACTGTCCTACCCCAAAACCCTGCAGGAGGGATTTCCCCATCCTGTCCTACCCCAAAACCCTGCCAGAGGGATTTCCCCAGCCTGTCCTCCCCAAAACCCTGCAGGAGGGATGTCCCCTGCCTGTCCCACCCAAAACCCTGCAGGAGGGATTTCCCCATCCTGTCCCAACCCCAAAACCCTGCAGGAGGGATTTCCCCATCCTGTCCCACCCCAAAACCCTGCAGGAGGGATTTCCCCTGCCTGTCCCACCCAAAACCCTGCAGGAGGGATTTCCCCATCCTGTCCCAACCCCAAAACCCTGCCAGAGGGATTTCCCCAGCCTGTCCTACCCAAAACCCTGCAGGAGGGATTTCCCCATCCTGTCCAACCCCAAAACCCTGCAGGAGGGATTTCCCCATCCTGTCCCACCCCAAACCCTGCAGGAGGGATTTCCCCATCCTGTCCTACCCAAAACCCTCCAGAGGGATTTCCCCATCCTGTCCCACCCCAAACCCTGCAGGAGGGATTTCCCCTGCCTGTCCCACCCCAAACCCTGCAGGAGGGATTTCCCCATCCTGTCCCACCCCAAACCCTGCAGGAGGGATTTCCCCATCCTGTCCTACCCAAAACCCAGCCAGAGGGATTTCCCCATCCTGTCCAACCCCAAAACCCTGCAGGAGGGATTTCCCCATCCTGTCCCACCCCAAAACCCTGCAGGAGGGATTTCCCCATCCTGTTCCACCCCAAAACCCTGCAGGAGGGATTTCCCCAGCCTGTCCCACCTTTGCCCTTCGCTCCTCCCAGAGCTGTGGCTCCAAGGGCTGGGATCAGCCCCTGTCACACCCCTTGTGACACCCACATCCAGGGATCAGCCTCTGTCACACCTCCAAAGTGACTGACACTGCCAGGGACGTCCTTTGTCACACCCTCGGTGTGACTGACACGGACAGAAACCTCCCCTGTCACACCTCCAGTGACGGACACCACCAGAGTCCGCCCCTGTCACACCTCCAGTGTGACTGACAGGGACAGGGACATCCCTTGTCACACCTCCAGTGTGACTGACACCACCAGGGACTGCCCCTGTGCCACCTCCAGTGTGACTGACACGGACAGGGACATCCTTTGTCACCACCTCCACTGTGACAGACACGGGCAGGAACCTCCCTGTCAACTACCCCCAGTTGACAGTCAGATCTGGGGACCGCCCTGTCCACACCCCAGATTGACCGTCAGACTGGGACCCGCCCCTTCACACCCCCAGGTGGACAGTAGACTCGGGACCGCCGCCTGTCACACCCCCAGTTGTGACGAGTTCAGAGGTGGGACCGCCCCTGTCACACCCCAGTGCTGACAGTCAGAGCTGGACCACACGCCTGTCACACCCCCAGTGTGACAGTGAGAAGCTGGGGACCGCCTCCTGTCAACAACCCCAGTGTGAGTGACACCAGTCAGGGACTGTCCCTTGTCACACCCCAGTGTGACAGTCAGAGTGGGGACCGGCCCTGTCACACCTCCAGGTGTGACAGTCCAGACTGGGGACCCCCCTGTCAACAGCCCCCAGTGTACAGTCAGATCTGGGGACTTGCCCCTGTCACTACCCCCAGTGCCAATAGCACATGGCCCCTTGTCACACCCCCAGTGCTGAGTGACTACCAGCAGGGACTGTGCCCTGTCACACCCCCAGTGTGATCAGTCAGATCTGGGACCGCCCCTGTTCACAACCCCCAATTGACAGTCAGAGCGGGGACGCCCCTGTCACACTCCCAGTGTGACAGTGAGAGCTGGATGCCCCTGTCACACCCCAATGTGACAGTCAGAATCTGAGACTGCCCCTGTCACACCCCCAGTGTGACGTCAGACCTGGGGACCGCCCCTGTCACACCCCCCAGTGTGACAGTCAGATCTGGGACCAACCCCTGTCACACCCCATGATCAGTCAGACTGGACCGCCCTGTCACACCCCCAGTGGTGCAGTCGAGATCTGGACCGCCCCTGTCACACCCCCATGCCAATAGCACTGGCCCCTGTCACACCCCCAGGTGAGTGACACCAGCAGGGCTGTCCCTCACACCCCCAGTGTGACAGTCAGAGCGGGGACCGCCCCTGTCACACCCCAGTGTGACAGTCAGAGCGGGGACCGCCCCCTGTCCACACCCCCAGTGTGACAGGTCAAGTGGGACCGCCCCTGTCACACCCCCAGTGTGACAGTCAGACTGGGGACCGCCCCTGTGACACACCCCCAGTGCCAATAGCACTGCCCACATTCACCCCCCAGTGTGAGTGACAACCAGCAGGGATGCCCCTGTCACACCCCAGTGTGAGTGACACCAGCAGGGACCTGCCCCTGTTACACACCCCCTAGTGGAGTGACCACCAGCAGGGACTGCCCCCGTCACACCCCCAGTGTGAGCTGACACAGCCAGGGACTGCCCCTGTCACACCTCCAGTGTGACAGTCAGATCATGGGGACCGGCCCCTGTCACACCCCCAGTGTGAGTGACACCACCAGGGAACCACCCATCACCACCCCCCATCGTAAGTGACGCGTTGGCGCTGTCCCTGTCCCCTGTCACACTGGTGCAGCCCCAGTCACGGCGCACACCTTGTCAGGGCACAAAAAAACCCCAAAAGGAATAGAAGTGCCCCACAGCTGCTCTGTGTCCCAAGCCCAGCTGCTCAAATCCTGCTCCAAAACACTCCTGCCAGTTAAAATTTAAATTAAACACTCCAATGACCACAGACTGCTCAGATTCCAGGGGACAATCATGGACATGCAGCTACAGCTACCAGGAGGTAAGGAAATGCCCAGGTTTGGGGTGACAGCTCCTTTTCCTGCCCCTCATCCCAATCCCTTGCTGATAATCCCATTTTAGGATATTTTTTTTTTTATCCCTCCCAAAAGCATCACACAGCTTCAGCAAGATCTGGGGACAAACTTGTGGTAGCTGCCAATCACAGGTCATGGATTTGGGAAATTGGACCCTCTCCTGGGACATCACTTCCACCTCACACAGTTTTTCCACACCGAATATTCTGGCTGTGGGTTCACAACAGGTTTTTAATGCTCAGGATGCCTGGATAGAGTGGTGGAAATCCAGGAGCAGGGGGGGCCATGTCCCCATGCCAGGCTGTGCCAGGCTTGTGGCACTCGTGACTCCTGCAAGCAGCTGAGCTGCCCACAGAAAATGGAGAAATGCCTGCATGGGAGAGCACCAGTGCACGGGGGGTGTGTGTGAGCAATCCCTAAATATTCAGGAGAGCTGGGAGAAGCCTGGGATCCAGGACTCTGCTAAATCAAGGCAGGGAATGATGCCTGTGCTATGCAGATGAGCTGTCATATTGTCTCCACACAAGAGCATCTCCAAAGGAACCCACACACCTACTGCCATATTATCCTGCAGCATATGGACATTTATAGGTCAAAAAAAAAAAAAAAAAAAAGAAAAAAAAAGGAAGAGTAATGGTTGGCCAAAAAAAGCAGGAGCCCAGATAATTCTCCAGTGTTATTTTGGAAAGTGCAGACACTGAGCAGGATAAATTATACATACCTGAGAGCCATTAGAAAATGTCAGGTCGCCTCTAAAACGAGTTAGAAGGGGGGGAAATGCCTCCAGCTTTCTTGTGCAAGAGGAGAATGAGGTATGTAAATAATATTGCCTAATAAAAATRAGTTTTCAAGCAGATTCCAACCCTCTCTTGTGCTGGGGACAGAGTGTGGGGCTGCATCCTGAGAGCCAAAGCCATCATTGAGCTGAAACTCTCTGCACTTTCATTGCTGGAGCAACCATGATGTATAACCCAGGAGCTCCTCCTGGAATGATTTCAGAGCAAACCCAGAATATTTGTTACCCTTCTCTAAATTTAGCTGGGGAAAAAAAAAATAATAACTTCTGCTGCCAACTCTATGAAAACAACACATGTATCTTGACAGCAAATGATTTAGAAATGAAGAGCGACCAACAATGCAATGTTCTGGGTGTTGGGGGAGGAAGAGCACTGGAAAATCCTGAAGTTTGCATTTCAAACTCTCAGCATTCACTTCCAGCATGTACCTGCCACATCCCCACTTTCATGCACCATCCTCAGTGTRTCTTTCCAAAGCTTCAGCCTCTGATAAGAACCAAACCCTCTGCTGAATGATGCTTCTGCTGGAGAGCTGGGATTTCTATAATTAGCATTAGAGAGAATTTGGGGARGGATCTGTCTTTTTCAGTTTGGGTTTGTTTGTTTTTTAGTAAATTTGGATGTTACACATTTGAAAACAAAACACTTAAAACATCAGCACATGGGTTCATAATTGCAGAGTGGAGATGAGGAGCACGTCAGTAGCTGAAAAAACATTAAATTTGCAGGAAGTGACTGAAATGTTTGCACAGAAGGGGGCAAATGGAGATAAGACAGGCAGGCTGCTTGCATTCAGCTTGTAAAAAAAAAAGAGAAACTTGTACAGCAGAGATTTACCCTTTCCAAGAGAAATAAGGGGGGAAAAGCTTGCTGGGGATTATGTTCACAAAGAGGTAGAATGCCTCTTCCCTGGATGTTTTGGTCATTGCTGGGATGACCAAGGTGCTGCTCTTTGCCCGTTTGTATGAATGCCTTTTCCTTTGGCTTGTTTTAAATTTTCTTTGGCAGAACCTCCAGGAAGAGTCAAAGCATGAAGATCACAGGGTGGTTTGGGTTGGAAGGGACCTTAAAAATTATCTGGACCAAGCTCACTGCAGGGACACTAGGCCAGGCTGTACAAACCCCATCCTGGCCTTGMACACTTCCAGGGATGGAGTTTTCCAGCCTGAACCCCTCCAGCAAAATCCCTTTGTGCTGCCTGCAGCCACTGACTGCACAAGGAGGACACCCAAGTTGTTTTAAACACACAAAGAGCTCAGCAAAGCCCCTCTAACCCAAGAGAGACAAAAAAGGTCTGGTTTGATTTGCATTTCTCAGCCTTCCTGAGCTGTAACAGGCTCARGATCATCTCCTCACGCTGGGGAGAGCTCACAGAACGCTCACCTGAAACAGAGGCATCTCTTCTCCATCTGGGAAGAAAACAAGCTTAACATTTAAATCTGTCTGCAAGGTGGGAGCAAATGAACTCCTGAGCAGCTGCACAAAGCAACAACAGTGCAATAAAACTAAACAGGTAATTGCTGATGGATTATCTGGAGGCACAGGCTCACACCAAACCAGCCAGCAGAGAGAGCTTAAAAATACCTGACAGCCAAASCACAGCTCCAGAGCAGAGAATGGTAACAGGCAATCTCACCCCTGACACCTCTGTATCTGYTTTTTAAATTTATTTTTTTTTAAGAACAGTATTTATTCAGCTWAAAAAACACCACTTGCATGAATCCAGATTAGGTTCCTCACATCACTTTGCACACAGCTAATCTGCAAGTGCCTCTGTGACCACATGGAAAACAAACCTTACTTTATACAGGACAATTGCCAAGTAAAATATAGGTTTTCCTACTTTTTTTTTTCCCCCACGGAACTGAAACTCAAACTAATGAATCAGAACATGTAAAATGATCCCAAAACACCTGGGCAGGAGAGGTTAAAATAGTTATCTTTGTTCAGCTGAAGAATCTATTGGTTATCTGTCCTAGATTTAATTAGCAAAAACCCTAAAGATTGACTAGCTCAGCACAAAATTCCTGACCTGAGCCAGTTTTATATTTGACAGGATAAAATACAGCTACTTAGGAGAGCTGGAAGGATACACCTACAACAGGTGAATGCTGGTGAGCTTTCTGAGGKTAAAGGGCTCTACAGACCCAGCCCTGTATTGAGAAAACAAATTTGAATATTTAACAACCTTTGGGAATAACTTTGGGTGCCCAGGATTGCCTCGGGGTGGGATTCTGGCTGCTGCACCCTTTTGAGTGACTTTTAAACTGAAAGAGCAGAGGCAACACAGAGCAGCCAACACAAYCAGAGCCACTGTCAATAGGTAATAACTTCAAGATTCCCAAATTGCTGATAAATCCATGATACTCATATAAAAATTAATGACCCATTGGCTGCAAGCAGCAAAGTACAAGGCAAAAACAGATTTGTTGATGTATCTATTTGCCATTTGCTGCCTGCCCTCACGCTGGAAGTGTTTCTGGTTATGGTTGCTGTTAATTGCTTTTTATCTAACAGTGGAGCTTAGAAGCTTCAGCTGAGATGAGGTTTCACGGTGTTAGGCAATTACACAAACATGCAGATGCACAGAAATTCCCTGGTCTGTAATCTGGACGAGGCAGAACACAGTGTGATATCTTGGGCCTGAAGAGAGGCTTCTGGTTTGGAAAGAAAACAAAGGCAGCATCAGGGAAGGTTAAAAACTGACTCACTGCCTCCTTGTGCTTCACCTGTTAGAGCTCCCAGATTAAAAATTCAGCCACAGCTGCTTGGATTTTAACTCATCAACAGGAACACACAGAAGCATCATGTTTTCAAACACTGCACATCTTCAGGAGACATCCCTCCCAAGGAGGGCTTCCTTGTGCAGTGTCATTATCTCCGACAGATCTGCTTTGGAAATTTCCTCTCGAGGCTCCTSCACGCTGACAAGTGAATTCTGTGCATCAGAAATATTTGTTCAGAGGCTGCCAGGCTCATCACTCACTTCCCTGCAAAGGAGGCAGTCCAGGGGGGATTCTGCTCTTCCCTCTCCTGTTGCCCCTGCAAAAATGAYGTTATAGAGGAGACAACGAGGACAGCCACGTGTCTGTGCCACTTGTCCCTCTGTGGTGATGCTCATTTCTCTGTGTCAGGGCTGGGGACAGCGCTGCTGCCTTGTCCTGGCTCTCACAAAGCTGACAGGGTAACCTGGGCTGGCCCAAGCAGGACTTCCAGCCCCATGGGCTCCCTCCTTCTCTGGGCTTAGGAGGGCTCAGATATTCCTGYTGGCTGCCAGCCACAGAGCTAATTATTTGGGACCTATCCATGCACAGGAGCATGGTRGGAATGGGATTGTTTAACGAGCACCTTTGGACTGATGGCAGCTCTTCATGGAGTGCAYGAGTGATTTGTGGTGTCTCCGTGTGGATGAGGAGAGGATTCAGGCAGCATCCAGACTGGGGGGTTACCAAAGGCCTCCTGTGGCTCCAGAGCTTCTTCCTGCAGCTCTTCTCGCCACTTCATCATTAACAAAGCACTTAGCTGTTTTATCTCTGAACAGGGAGATTTCTTGTGCACATATAAATCAGCCTCTCTCTAGCTGGAAAGCTCAGTTTTCTCCTGGCCAACCCTGTCTGAAAGCAAAGCCTCTATGACAAGAAGGAAAAAATACCTTCCCCTATTCGTTCTCAGACATGGTACATGACAGTCTTTTCCCTTGCTGAAATGTTATTTCGTTCCTTGTTCACCAATTATGAAAATAATTTTGCTCAGACAAGAGACGAGGAAAACACAGCGCAGCTCGTTCTTGTTTTTGTCACCAGAGAAGGTTTGATTTGGCCTCTTTGAAAGATGGCTAAGGACTCATTTGTCCTGATTATTCCACTTTGGAGCTTGTGCTGCTCTCCTACACGTTGGGAAGCAGATGAACCCAGTGGTGAACATGTCAAGCTTTGAAAGGTGTCACAGGAGGAGAAGTGTTATTAGTTCATCGTGCTAACAAAGGTGCCACGCTGGATTTGCAGCCTCTCCCTTACTGCTGTGTCTGTGCTTTCCGAAGCCAAAAGGCAAAGGCTCATTAATTAACAAAAGAAGCTGGGAGATAATCTCGTGATTAAGTTATTGGAGTGGGACCTGGGTTGATTTCTCAGTCCTGGGCTGGTTGCTATGTGATATTATTCAAATCCCTGCCTGGAGACGAGCGGGAAGGCGGCGGTGGCAGCTCCCCATAGGCTGCTGGTGCTGTGGGCAGGGGCTGTGCTCTGCACATCCCTCATTATTCCAGCTGGAGTCACCTCTGCAGGCAGACAATGGGAGAGAACCCCCAACTCCAAATGCACTGCACGTTCTGCGACTGGCCTTTGCTCAAAAGCTTGCTGTTTTTCCAGAATCTCCTGTGATTGACTAAATCACTCCTCTTAGTGGGCTTTTCTTCCCCCCTTCTCTTCTGTTTCCTAGTGAATGTCTTTACCTTCTGTCTGTTGCAAATGTGAACAGTTTTAATTAGGTGCTGTTGAAATGTCTTTTGCAGTTTGGCATCCTGTTTGGTTTTGCTCCTCTCGTTCTCTTTGCAGTTCTGTTCCTTCCCACATTGCTTATGTTTTCTTGTTTGTGGAAGCTTTTCTCTATATGCATAATTTAATCATGCTGCACTTCAATTTCATCTCTAATAAGCATAAATAGGGAAGAGGGCAGCTGAAGCCCATCTCTCCAGATGCTCCTTAAATAATCTTCTTTTCCTCCAGAGTGTCCCTCAAATGTTTCTAGCTGAACCCAAGGACAAAGCTCTCAGCTCAATAGATTTGTTTTCAAATTATATTGTTACATGGCTTGATTTTTTTTCCACAGCTTCAGAGACCAGACTGAGCCTGCACCTTCAACTGAGGTCCAGAGCAGCAGGGAAGTGTTCAAGAAACTCAACAAAAAACCAAAACCCCASAGGAGGTGCCATTAATCCAGTTCCTCATCCCCTCTTTTTCCTGCTCTGGGGTTGAACTAGTGGATTTTGCTTTTGCTCAAATTATCCTTACTGAGACAGCAGCAAATCTACAGAGTCTTCTACCAGGTAGATTTGGTTTTGGTGTCTCCCTACTCCACCCTCAGTGCCCTTATCTATGTGCACTGGGTGTCCCAGAGTCATTTTTTATATATTAACCAGATCGCCTTATCACCATGATCCAGTTACATCCAGCTTATCTGGGGAAGTCAGTAATTTCAATTAAGCTGCATTATGCATTTACTTCTAGTTATGTAAGAGAAGACAGATTTTCCCTTTTATTCCTCCTGATCTGCAGCAGCAGKCCCACGGAAATCATGACAAATAGGGCTGAAGTGAAGGGCAGAGATGGGACAGCTCCCCTCTAACACCAGGGTGTGCTCATCCACACCTAAATCCACTTCAGAGAGGGAACTTTGACAGCCCCACACAGAACCTTTTCAGCTGCACCCTCTGCAACCTCTCCCACGRGCTGCTCCAGCATTTACCTAACACCCATCAGGACCAGGTTTCCTCTCACTCCTCTGCTGGGTTCAAACTGCATTCTCCTTCTCCCACCACGTGTGCTGAGCAGGATTTGTACAAATCCTCTGTGTCCTGCTATCAGACCTCCAGGAGAAGCTGTGGATGCCCCATCCCTGGAAATGTTCAAGGCCAGGCTGGATGGGACTTTGAGGGCAGGCAATGCACCCCCTGAGCGGCTCCACCCCACCAAAAGGGGATGTTTGAGAGGCAAAAATGAGCAAGATTCGATTTCCGAGGAGCGGATAAATTCCCAGCRACGTTTCTTGAACATTTATTTTGCTGAGGTTTGACATGAGCCATCCCCTGCCATCACATTATCAGGGACAACTGCCTTGCTGCAGGGAAATCACTGAGCCAGGCGTGGGAGAGGAGAGGATTAGGCAGGAGAAGGCTTGGGGTGTGATGAATGGGATTTACAGGCAAACCCTCACACTGCCTCCATCCATGGGAGGAGGCCACAGGCAGAGCTGAGCTCTTCTCTGCAGCACTTTGTCCTGCTGCTGCTTCCAGTCARAAAGTGCTCACCAGCCTCTCCTCTGTGCTTTGAGGTGTGGACAAAACCCTTTGGAGGTGCTCTGGGGTGGGATCTGTGACTCTGTCCTGCCCTTGGGAAGCACAAAGGCTTGTCCCTTCTTCCACACACGGTGAGAGCACACCAGCAGAGCTGACTTGGTGCTGCAGTTCCATCTCTGCATGCCGTGAAACCAGGAATTCTGGTTAAAGATATGGGTTTTTTTGCTTTTGTGTCATCAAAAAAGGAGACAAAAAAACCCAAAAAACAAAACAACAACAACAAAAAAAAAACCCAACAAAAACAAAACACAAAAAAAAGACCACACAAAAAACCCCCCAAAAAACAAAAACAAAAAAAAACACACCAAAAAAACCCAACAAACCAAACAAAAAAAAAAAAAAACCCCAAAATAAACAAAAAAAACCCAAAAACCCCAACCCCCCCCAAAACAAACAAACCCAAACAAACAAACAAAAAACCAAACAAAAACCCCCCAATGCCATTCTGTAGTGTTTTCCAAAGTAAATAGCACTTCATGACCAGCAGCTCCTAGCTCACTCCCAGGGGACACCTGTTGAATTTKATTCCCTCCTTCCCTTAACCCCTTACTGGAAAAGCTGCAGCCCTGCACCCCAAGCTCAGGGGTCTGTTCTGGGCCCATTGGTAAAAAYCCAAATTGTTAACAAGTGACCTTTCCCCTGCAGCAGATGAAATCAGCACCCCAAAAATCAACTCCTTCAGTSCAATTTTCAGGCTCCCCCAGGACAATTTGGAGGATTCAAAGCTTTGATCTGACTCGTGGCTTGAATCCTTTTTAATTCCATCTCCACCCTGAGACAAGAAGGGCCAAAACACCCGCAAAGGTTCTGGGCACGGGATGGCTCAGCCAGAAGAAAAAGATTTTTGAAGAAACCCTTCTCAGGAGAGCTKCCTGCTCAAGTTTTCCACCCTGCATTGAAGTGACCTCCAAAATGATCCAGCGTGTTGCTTACCTAGGGCAAGCTCTGACACATCACAGGTTTGCTCCTGCTTAATTGAAGCAGGAGAAGCCCTGAGTAACCTGGCTCTGACAGGCACTGCTGACATTTTCTTTCTGAGAGGGGAAACCTCAAAGACACTCCTGCCTGATAAGGTCTGTTTCCACGTTTCCACATTTACAAAAGAAACAGGTAAAAATATCYACAGCTTCTTAAGAAGGGGGGGAGAAAAAGCCCTTTTTGCCATGCAGAGTGGAAATCCTAGCTTCAGAATTAAGGCAGCTAAAATCASTAGTTGCTTTTTTGAAATGCTGGCCAAACAGCTGCTGTTTGACGTTTTTGTGTGCAAAGTCACTGCACAGAAAAAGGGAAGAGGGGAGACGTGTTTGGAAGCACAGAGGGAGCTGCATGCAGGGGAAAACACACACGGCTCCTTCCAGCCTGCACTGGGTGGGATTTACTGCTTGCCTGGATCGTGGAGATGGAGGCATCACATCCAATGTTCCTGCTGGTTATTGGGAAAAAAAAAACCCACTCAGGGTAAAGCAGTGGTGTGAACAYTGCCAGGGGGATCACCCTGTTTGGGTCATCTCATGTTGGAACCCAGGGAATATTTCTCTGAAGTCCTGACCCCCAGGAGAACACTGGAGAAAGCTTCCAAAACTTTGGGATGGATTGGAATCTACGAGTGTGTGAAATAGACAGTGGTATAGCTTATCACAGGGTGAAAAACTTAGAGTTTTGGGTTTTTAGTATGGAGGTTTTTAGGTTTTGGGTTTTTAGTATGGATAGGAGACAAGATGGAGGATTTTGGGCATTGTCTGATCTCCCTCTTGCTCTTCATCTGCTCCATTTTCTGCAGTGTTGGGAGCACAGTGATTGGTTAGAAAGAGCCACAATGCAGATGTTGAGTGGACAGACAAATAATTAATTATTGGTAGAAATATTAAAAAAAAAAACTTTCTAGGAGCTAATTGGACAAAATAGCTTTAAAAGACTTTGAACCTGTGTGTCTTGTGGCTTTTGATGCCCTCTTTTGTACGCTAAGTCTGAGATGTAGACAGCATGCAGAACTTCTGATAAGAGAAAAATAAACAACAGCATGAAGACCAAAAACCCCAAAATCCCATCTGTCTCTCATTCCTGGCACAGAACTTTTTAGGGGTCTCCCCATCAGGGGGACCCACGAGGGAGGTTCCCACAATCTCATGTCACTATAGGACACGAAATAACACAATGGGGACACGCCACTCTCTTAAGGCAAAAAAGAGAATATTTAATTTCTKACTCTACCATTTATAGATTTCCAAAAGTGACAGTGGATTGGAGGRTGACAGTGCCACCTCCCCAATGACACTGGACAAACCAACAGTCCATCAAATTTCTCTTCTTCTATAAAAGAATGCAAAACAATGAGTTATTTACATAAAGTGCGTGAGAAAGTTTGTTATAAGAATGTGAACATCAGAAGGCTCAGAAAAACTTAAAAAATCAGGGTGACAATCTCATACTCCTCCCATCAATGTAGAAAAACACTCCAGGGAGGGTGCTGCTTAATGTGGGTGCCTTTTTGTGCTCCTGGGGGGCAGCCAGGCCCCCTCCAGCCTTTGCAAGGGGTCTGGTGAGTATTGTATTTGCAGGGAAGGAATGATGAATCTGACTCCATGTTCTCAGAAGGCTAATTTATTATTTTATGATCTAAAATATGTTAAAGAATACTGTACTAAACTGTACTAAAGAATACAGAAAGGATACTTASAGAAGACTAAAAAGATAATAATGAAAACTCGAGACTTTTTCCAGAGCCCCTGACACAGCTTGGCACTGATTGGTTAATGAGTGAAAACAACTCACCGCAGAATCCAACGAAACAATCACCTGTGGGTAAACAATCTCAAAAACAACTCAAAAACAAAACAAAACAACCCAAAACAATCTCAAAACAACTCACAGCAGAATCCAATCAATCGATCACCTGTGGATAAACAATCTCCAAACACATTCCACATGAGCACAACACAGGAGAAGCAAATGAGAYAAGAATTGTTTTCCTTTTCTCTGAGGCTTCTCAGCTTCCCAGGAGAAAAACCCTGGGTGAAGGGATTTTCAGAGAATGTGAATGCCACACTTGAGCATTAGGATCTCTGCAGGACTGTGCTCACTCATGGTRGAGGAGATGCTCCAGCTCTGCCCAGGGCCATGAGAGAAGCAGGAGCCAGAGCAGGGTGCCAGCAGCATTAAGGGAACATCCAGGGCAGCCTCACAGCTGGAGAAGACACGCTCAGATGGGTTCAGGGTGGGAGTGCAGATGAAGGGAGTGCCCCTGAGCTGTCAGGAGGGCCGGCTGCTGTGTCAGCACCCAGCTCATTCCTGCAGCCAGGAGAGCTGGAATGCTGGGCCAGCAGCGCCAGCAGCAAGAAATGCTTTGGGGAATAGTGACAGATGACTCCAGGAGGCCCTTAAAATAACACTGTGGTGGTGTTTGAGGGTCCCCAAGATGGGGGAAGAGATGAGAATCTTGACTCCATGTTTCAGAAGGCTGATTTATTGTTTTATTATATCTATTATATTAAAAGAAATTATATATTAAAGCTATACTAAAGAAAGAGAAAGGAGACATCAGAAAGCTAGAAAGGAATGATAATAAAATCTTGTGACAGACTCAGGGAGTCCAACACAGYTGGCTGTCATTGGCCATTAATTAAAAACAATTCACATGCAACCAATCAAAGACGCACCTGTTGGTAAACCATCTCCAGACCTCAYTCCAAGCAATCAGATAATTWTTGTTTACATTTCGTTTCTGAGGCCTCTCAGCTTCTCAGGAGAAAMAATCTCAGGAAAAAATCCTAGTGAAAGGGATTTTTCAGAAAATATGTGACATTAACACTGGAGCAGGGGACAGGGGTGGATGARGCTCTAAAAGCTGACCTGGTGGCCTCAGCCCCTTTCCAACACAGCCCTGTGGCCCCTGAGATGTGCAGCTACAACACAAGAGTGAGAGGTGCTTAATTAGAATGAAAGCTGGGGGGAAATAAATAGAACCTGAAACCCTTTAAATGAACGGACAGCAAAGCACAGCCTGTAGAACTGCAGTGCAGAGAGAAAACAGGCACTGCTGAGCTGGCACTGGGAAAGAAAAGCAGGCAGGGAAAAGGGATGGGAAAGAGGCAATTTCAGGCTCTCTATCAGTCCCTGGAGTCCTGGGGTATCAGCTCTGTCCTCTGGGAGCAGGATGACCACCCTGGCCATGGCAGCAGGGTGAGGGTGTCCAGCTCTCCCCTCCTTTCACAGCTCTCCCTGGCTGCCAGCAAGAAACCAGACACCACAAACTCCTCAKCTTATTCGCCTTCATCAATATTTTAATAGTTCCTGGGTTTTTTACTGTAAGAGACATCACTTCTTGTTAATTTGAGTGCTGGAATGGCACTGGCAGGCAGAATACCTTGGCTCCAAATGAACCCTGAGGGGCAAAGGGAAATATATTCCTAAGAACACCAATTGGAAAGAATCTAATTCAATAATAGATTTTGTTTGGTATCACTCTGGCACCAGCAGTCATCTTCCTGTTATTTTTAGGTTCTGATGACGCCAACAGGTTTTGTTGTTTTTTTGGGGGTTTTTTTGGTCTTTTTTCCCTTTATGCAAAAAAAAAAAATCCCCAGGAGAAAATTTCCATGGTTTAATCACAGAGTGAAATCACAATTATTTCTAGAATTTAAGACTTGGTGCTTCTGGATCCTCAGCAAAATATTCAGATTTTTTGCTAGAGTAGAGAGAGAAGGAAAAGGATCCTTGGGGTTGGGGTTTGGGGAAGGAGGGAGGGATGGGATGAAGACAGAAAACAAACACATATTTACCCAGCCAGAGAATAACAGGGTTTTAGATGAAGGATGTTCCACAGCTCGAGAGGCAGAATTTGAGTTTAGAAATACAAAACAAACATCAAAATCATCCTGTTTCATGTGACAGCCTCTTTCTTTGTGCTTTTGCTTTCCAAGGGATTAGTCACGGGAGTATTTATTTGAGGTATTAGCTGCAGCAGCTACACAAACCAGCCACCAAATATTATGAATTTCTGTCCCAGTATTGTTTGTGCTTTCCACCAAGTCATGAAATTCTTGATCTGTAAAAAAAAGTCTGTTTCGAAGCGCTTTTCCCCATGATTTCCTTGTCTTTGTGCATCATGAAGACCTTTWTTTKTYTYTTTTTTTTGTGCAYTAAGTGGCTTGATAGGAGGCTGAGGATGGAAATCCACCCCTAAAGTCACCCCCAGCTGTGTACCCAGGGTGTTGCAATGGGAAAAAGATGCCTGCTGCACCCCAAACCCCTTTTCTTTATCCCCTCTGGAAGGAGCAGCCAGCAAGGCGAGGTTCTGTGGAACATCCCCATCTCTTCCCAGGACAAAGGAAAAGCAAAGACCATCAGCTGTTCCTCCACAGCCAATGGTGACAAATTYCCAGCCAAAGAGAAGATGATGTYCCAGGGCTGGCCAGAATGAGAGTCAACCAAACCCTYAGAAATGAGGGAATTTGGACTCAGGGATCTGTATCCCTTCCCCACATTTACTGCCAGGCTTGAGGCATTTGCTGTTCTTTCTGGAGCACTTGGGATAAAGAGACATTGGTTATAAAACTGCTTGGCTATGAGGAATAACTATAAATCCCTGTTTTCAGTGGGTTTTTTCCAAGCTTAGACGTCACTTCTGGGCTCCGAGTCMTGTAAGAATCCCACATTTTTCAAGGTTTAACAACTGGTGAATTCTTGCTGGTTTGGGTTTTTTTTTTTTTCTCTTAATTATTATGTTATTTTTACAATTACAAAAGGTATTTGCAAAACATTTGTTTTTTTTTCCCAGATAGCTTCTGGCTGCTTTCAAGCTGAAATTTGGCAGTYGGCACACATCTCTTATTCAACAACAGACACAGATTCTGCACTTTAAAACTTGTGGCGGGTACAGACCCAAGAGATTTTTTCCCCCCCTCTTTTCTTTCAAATCTGCATTAAAATCATGCATGGATATTTTTTTTTTTTTTTGGTTGTTTTGTTTTTAAAGCAAAAGCTACCATAGAAAACCCAGGGCTGTGTGTAAACTGCAGCCCTTTAGCCACAGGTGGCTCTTGCAGAGAGGRTTTTTATCAACCATAAAGCCATGGAAGCTGATGAATTTTACAGTGGGGTGATTTAATACCGAGGGAACAGATATTTTGCCTTGGATGCAAAGCAGAAGTGTGGCTTGCTGGATCCCCGTGGCACTCACATCAGCTTTTCCTGGTTGCCACTGGGTTGGGGCAGGAATGATTTGGGATTTGGACCTTCATTAGCATTGCTGGAGGGGAATCCCTGGCCGATCCTGCTCCCCCATGCCTTTTGCATCCATCACCTATTTCCCTGGAGGGAGGCACATCAGAGGAGAGGCAAAGGCACACACATCTCATTTTAACTTTGAAGTTGGGGAAATGGTGGTGGGATTTTTCCTGGAGCTTCTTCTTATTCTCCCCACTCYCTCCTCGCCCCAAATATCTCCCCAGACTTTTAAAAACCTGCTTGGTTTGAATATGCACAGGCTTCCCTAGCGTTTGCTCTGACCGGTGCCTTCGGGTAGCTTTTTGAAAAACATGAGGAATTAACATTTGAAAAGGTATTCCCACACACTCTTTGAGCAGGAAATGTGGCTTCCTTCTCCACCCACTGTATCACTAAGCAGCTTGGAGATAAATAATGGAGATTTTCATGGCCATTGTGGTTAAAAAACGGTCGCCCAGGCTGGGATAATCCTTCGAGCCTGTCTTTGCTGAGCAGGGAGATTGGATGGTGAGCTGCACCTAGATATCTGTGTGTTGTCACAGGCACTGCCACCCACAGCTCTGTGCACCCTCAGATCTCTGCTTAAAAGAGTGGGAAAGGCAAGTTTTTGGGTTGGAAGGGGACCTTGAAGATCATCTCATTCCAGCCCCCTGCCATGGGGCCAGGTTGCTCCAAACTCCATCCAACTTGGCCTTGAGCACCTGCAGGGATGGGGCAGCCAMAGCTTCTCTGGTGCCACTGCCTCACCACCCTCACAGTAATGAATTYTTTCCTAAAATCCAAYCTCAACATCCTCTCTTTYRATTTGAACCCATTCTCCCTTGTCCTGTCACTAAATGCTGCCCCACCTCTCCTGTAAGTTCCCCACAGGCTCTTCAAGGCTGCAATTGGGTCACCCCAACTCCTTCTCCTTTCCAGGCTGAGCAATCCCAATTCCCTCAACCTTCATGGAGTAGGATGGAGTAAGCCATGTCCAGAAACACCTTGAAAGCAGTGCTGGCCCTGCCAGATCTCTCTTGCTGGCACTCAGTGAGCTGGAGGAGATGCTCTGGTTCCTTGGTGCCTTGAGTCCAGACACACAACCAAGCTTAAAAGCAACCTCCTGCCATCCCTGGGCAGAGCAGCTTGTTTAAATCTCTGTCCCATGAAGATGCCAGGCTTGATCTAGGACTCAAATCTGTGCTGGTGCTGGCAGACCCCCTTTCTTTGGAGTGGTGTGAGGAAGGAACCAAAGGCCTTTGTAGGAGGGATGTGTCCTGAGAGGCAAAGTCCAGGACAGGGTCACGAGAAAGAATTGTGGTTAAAAAGCTGGYAGATATTTTAGGTGGCCTGCTGCACCAAATGGAGATAAAATTTAGATGGTTGGCGTGCAATATCAGGAAGGCAAAGATCTCCTGAAGGGCAAATTTCTGTGCAGCTGTAACCAGGACACTGCAAGCAGCACCTTCAGAAAAAAAACCCACAAAACCAAAAAAGAAAGGAGAAAACCAGTCCAAATTTGCCATCCAGGCCTCAGTGTTTCCTTGCCCGTTTTTCCAATCTGCCAAGCCAGATGTCCAAATGAGCTGTGTGGGCAAACAGGCCCTGCTATGAGCAAACATTGCCTCTCTGGTGGGCACAGAACCAGGCACTGCACTTGGCAGGAGCAGGATGGGGCTGGGGGGAGGCTGACCCCTCTCCTGGGGCACAAAACCCCTTCCCTGACACCAACAGGCCACGACAGCCAGGCTCAAAGAGGCTCAGGAAGGCTGGCACTGCTGCAGGAGCTCCTCCTGTTATGAAYAAGAAGCTTGACTAGGCCAATACTCAGATAGCAATCAATTTATTGATTAATATGGTAAAGTATGAGCAATACAGCGCTGGGTACAGTGGGGGAAGTTTTCCCTCCAACTGCACACCCATAGTTGAGGCTTACAGGTATTTATAGGGGTACTCATCAGCTTTCTTAGCAGTTTCTATTCCAATTTTTTTACTCATCAGCAGTTTCTAGTCCCAATTTTTATGTCACAATTCTATACACTATTGTGATTTAGTTTTTCTCAGGATGTATCCCAAAAGGAGTATCCCCAGATGGTGGGGGTCTGGTTTTCAAAAGAAGAAAGATGAATCCCATCTGGTGCAGTCCAGCTCCCCAGATGTGGGTCCACCTTGTAATTGCAAGGACTATAAATCTAATAACAGCGATGTCCAGCTTCCCTTGGTCGAAACCATCAATCCTTGAGGTGATGTCCATCTTCCTTTCTCAAGCTGCTTTTCTCTGCTTTATTAAGGCGTGAGATAAGCATATTTCCTTTATATATATTCCAAAGCTATAGTTTCAAGGATACAAGCAATATTCTAAAATTATACTTCAAAAGGTTATTGTCACAGAACTCTTTAAGGATTAACTACAAGCAAAAAGCAACATCCTTAACGCTTTAATTCCAATGCTCCTAAATCAACCAAGGTTAATTGCAAACAAAAGATAGGTTCAAAGGCCTTCTGCCATGCTTTACTTTCCTCAGTTGTTATCAGAATTCACAACTGTCCCATTGTCGGTCTCCACACACATGGCAATCACAAATACACACATTGCCTGTATGTACCTGACAYGAAACACAGSTTTGTGTTTCACACTCCCAACCAGTTTCCCCAGCAGGCTGGGCCAGCCCACCTTGCTGGTGTGGCCCTGGGCTTGGTCAGGGTCCCCATCCAAGGGGATGGSATCACAGTCACAGGGACATCAAGGTTCCTGCCTCATCTCACCTGTGAGTTCCTGCCTTCCCCAGGCTGAGGAGGGACCCCAGGGAAGWGCTGCAGCACCCTAATGTGACATGGAACATTGTTTATCTTCTACTATCTGTGAATAAGGCATTAAAAGCAGAAGCAATGCATTTGCCACACTTTCACAAGCTATTCAGGAGCATTACAACAAATGAGCAGGTAATTAACCAGCGGCTCAACCCCAGTAATCACATATTGTAATTCCAGCAGAATCACAAAGGCTCTGTAATATTGACTCCTCTTGGAAAGCAGCAAAATTAACATTATAGTCTGGATCYCTGCTCTTAAAGCAAATTCTCCCAGAAACAGCAGTGGGAAGGGAATGTTTTCCAGCTCAGTGCCCTTGGAGCACCCTGGCAATCCTCAAGCATCATTCCTGGCAGCTCCAGCTGAGCAGCCCCCTTGGGCAGAGCAGGTCTGGGAATGGGTGAGGAGGATTTCCCCTGGAGAAAGCCTCAGCTGCAGGGTGGCCACGCGTGGCTGGCTTGGGATGAGCACAAAGAACCATTGTAGGAAAGCAGGGGTGGGAGAGGGACCTCTCAAAGCACATCCTTGCATCCTCAGTGGGCCGGGGAGCCCGGGGCCTGTCTCATGGTGGATTTGGCAGTGCTGGGTTAGCAGTGGGACTCAGCGACCTCAGAGGTCTTTTTCAGCCTAAAAGGACCAGCTCTCAGTGGGAGGAGGACACCAGCTCTCAGTCAGGGTGGAAGATCTTCATTCTGAACCCCTAGAGCCAGGTGCCACCATGGATTCCTCTTTGTGCCACAGGCCAATTACCTCTGCCTCAGGGCCCGGCTCACTCTGACTTGGTGCAAAGCAGAAAAAGCCCAGAACACCCTAAATCACACCCCAGGACCTGGGTATGAGTGTGCTGCAGGTTTCTCTGGGTTCAGCAGCCCCTATAGCCCCTGGAAAGGCCCAGGGTGGCTGAATACCACGGGTGGCTCTGAGCAGAAGGAGCTGACACACGCAGCTCCCTCCTGCAGCTYCCAGCACACTCTGATGCAGAGGATGCCAATCTGGCACTGAATTCCTCCTTTAAAATATTCCAATCTCAGCTCTTGAAGCATCCCCCTCCCTCCCCAAAATAAACAAACAAGTGAGGAGCTCACGAGCTGCGGGCAGGAAGCGCTGACGGAGCTGCAGCGTCCCACGGCGGGCGGGGGCTCCTAAACCCTTCTGGCTCACCCTGCTCTGATGCCTCAGGTCTGAGCTTTTACATTTTTCACATTCTGTGCTGCTTTAGTGGGTGGGTCTGGGCTTCAAATTAGGGGATGGTGAGCTCTGTGCACAGAGCAGGGAGACAAAACAATTCCTGCTCTAGCTGGGGACCAAGGACAAATGATCCAAATCTCAGCACCAAGAGCACAAACACTGTGGGCTGAAGAGAGAAAAACAAGCAGGATGGGACTGCATGGGCTAAAGCTGTAATTGCACAATTAACTCCAATATGCAAATGGACCAGAACTGATAAATGTGTGAGACTCTGTGACCAGTTGTGCATTTTGTCAGCATTTTGGTTCATCTTGGGTGCAGCCCTGGCTGGGCTCTTGTGCTGCCCAAGGTGSATCCATTGAGGCCTCCTAATAAATCCCTGCTTTATTCTTTAGCTCTGTCCAGTCTCTGTTCCAGCTCAGCCTTCCCAAGGCATCAATCCTGCTCAGATGGATTTCATTCCCTGTGCCTGCCTGTGCTTCACTCCGTGGGGAAGTGGTGTCTGGGCACAGCTGTGCTGCTCAGAAAGCTCCAAGATCTCTGCTCTGAGGAGCAGCAAAGTGTGGAGTTCTCATGGGATCCCTCTTGGTCACTGAGGCACAAACTCTCATGGATCCTCTTGGTCACTGAGGCAAACTCTCATGGGATCCCTCTTTGTCACTGAGGCAAACTCTCATGGGATCCCTCTTGGTCACTGAGGCAAAACTCTTCCTTTCATGGACTCCCCTCACTCCTTGCTGTGTGCAGAATCTCAGTCTGAAAGGCCGTGCCTGTTTTTGTGCTGCTCCCCAGAATTCTCCCTCGCCAGGAAGGATGGCTGGAAGATCACTTGTCTTGCTTCCTTTTTGCACTGAATTCATGCATGAAAATTGTAGTCACCTCAGCTCTGAGCTGGTGCACATCAGCCCTGCCAAGGTGCTGCTTGTGGATCCTGGATGTTTCCTCTTGATCATCTGCTCATCATTCTCAGAGTTCTTATCAACCATTTTTTTGATGCTGCCCAAGGGACATCTTAATAAATCCCTGCTTTGTTCTATAGCTCTGTCCAGCCTCTGTTCCAGCTCAGCCTTCTGAAGCATCAGTGTTTTCTTCCCCTCTGTGCCGCCCCACAGCTCAGCTCCCTGCACACAATGTCACATGTCACCTGCAGTGTCACAGCAGGTCCTGGCAGGGMGCTGAGACAGGGCTGGCACTGGGTGACCTTCAGGAGAGCCAGGTGAGGCTCTGGGGCTGGGGACGTGTCAGATGTGTGTTGTCAGCTCTGGACAGGAATGATTTACACATCCAGCTGGGACAGGARCCCTGRGATGGTTTGGGTTGGAAAGGTCTGTAAAGATCACTGAGGTCCCACCAAAACTGAGGGAGCCAGGAAGGGTCTGGATGATTTCAGCCTCCTCTCCCATCAGCGAGGACAGGATGAAGGGATGCTGAGGCTGCTCCCATCTGTGCCAAGGGCTGAGGCAGCTGAATCATCTCTCCTCTCCCTACCTAAACCTCATCTGCCCTTTATAGGTCTCTGCCCCCTCCTTCCTCGACAGCAACAAAGCAAAGTGAAAAAACAGAGGCTTTATTACAAACAGTACCTGTTTCCATAGAGACTTGCTAAGAAAATTACACGAGACAAAGATGGAAATGAGAGAGGAAAACACGAGGGCTCGTCCTTGTGCATCAAGAGATGCCTCACCTCCCTGCAGAGCCAGCAGCCCCCACCCTCCTGGAGGGGGTGAGTGTGGGTGAGGGTGAAGAGCCCCCAGCCCCTCCTCACTGGCCACAGGAGCTCCTGGCACCCCTATGGAGATGTTCCCAGCCAGCCCCCTCCAGAGCTCAGCAGCAAACAAGAGCCTGACTGTAAAAYGGCAATGGAAAAGGCAGGAAAACATCTCCTGAAGGGAGAGGATGGAAGGACAAGCTGGAAAACTGTGAGGGGGGCAGGCAGGGCAGGGCCTGCCTGTGTGGCAGGCTCAGAGTGCCACCCCACCATGGCAGGTGCACAAAGGAGCAATCCTGCTGGTCCCACAYGTTGGTAAAGCACACCAGGGCATGCAGACGGGGAATTCAATGGATAGGACACGTCTAGACCGTGGGGTTTTCTTCAGGAAAGGCAAGGAAACTCCAAGAGAGCAATACCAGGCAGGGCCTGGGGATGCTGGCACTCAGTGACATCCCTGGGCCACCTCTGTGTGACATTCTGGGCCATCTCTGTGTGACATTCTGGGCCATCTCTGTGTGACATCCCTGGGCCACCTCTGTGNCCTGGGCCATCTCTGTGTGACATTCCTGGGCCATCTCTGTGTGACATCCCTGGGCCATCTCTGTGTGACATTCCTGGGCCACCTCTGTGACATTCCTGGGCCACCTCTGTGACATTCCTGGGCCACCTCTCTGTGACATTCTGGGCCATCTCTGTGACATTCCTGGGCCATCTCTGTGTGACATTCCTGAGCCATCTCTGTGTGTGACATTCTGGGCCACCTCTCTGTGACATTCTGGGCCATCTCTGTGACATTCTGGGCCACCTCTGTGACATCCCTGGGCCACCTCTGTG
>NDFG01000842.1:151415-161508 GCA_002167245.1 Sporophila hypoxantha | reverse complement strand
AWTKKTTTAACTTAATGACCAATCCCAGTCCAGCTGTGTCAGACTCTCTGGTCAGTTATGGGGTTTTATTATGYATTCTTGTTTTAGCCTTCTGATGTATCTTTTCTCTTTCTTTAGTAGAGTTTTAGGTWATAATTTCTTTTAATATAATATAATAAATCAGCCTTCTAAGAATATGGAGTCAGACTCATCTCTCACCTCGTCCTGGGGACCTCAACACCACAACACCCGTGGAAGCTGCCTCTGTCTTGAGAGGGCCATTCTGCCCCATCCCTGTCCCACGAGCTCATCGTGGCCTGCAGCTCTTCCTCACAAAGAGAAGCACATGGGCAAGCACTGATCTCCCTGGTGACCAGTGACAGGACCCAAGGGGACAGCGTGAAGCTGTGCCAGGGGAGGTTTAGGTTGGATATTTGGAAAAAGTGCTTCACCCAGAGGGTGGTCAGGCATTGGATTGGAAAAGGCTCCCCAAGGAAGTGGTCACAGCACCAGGACTGACGGAGCTGAAGATGCATTCAGACAATGTTCTCGGGCACATGGTGGGATTCTGAGTTGGAMTCGATGACCCTCGTGCTCTGTTCCAACTCAGGATACTCTATGATTCCATGCTCTTGGTGGTCAGAAGCAAAAAAGGCCCTCCCAAACCTGACTTAGGAAGAGCTGACAGCTTGCCATGGGTGKCATCTCCATGTGTGGCTTCAAGCTCACTCAAGCCCTCCAGGCTGGCACACCTGACCTTGGCAGGGAGCGGATGCCATAGCAGCAAGAGGATCAGCATGAGATCCACCCCTGTCCCCAAATACTCTGCAGGGTGCACAGGAGACACAGAGATGCCACCAGCAGGAGATGAGACAGTTCAGACCTCCCAGAACCAGGGCTTATCTCCCGTTTTCCCTTTACACTTAGGAAGGGATCCCTGTCACCCACCTGCCTGCTGGGTGTCTGTGACCTGCCCTCGCTGGGTGACCGTGACTCGCGCCGCCGTTCTGGCGACTCCTCCTGTGCCTGGGGACTCCTCTCCTCGGAGTTGCAGCGGGAGATGTCCGGGGACAGCAGGTGCTTGCGCTCTTTGGACCGGCCCCGCTCCCTGCCCGAGCGGTGCCCCTCGGACCGGTGGCCTGCAGGACACCCCCGTCAGTCCCCAGCACCACCCTCTCTGCAGCAGCTCRGCTCTGGAGGGGTTTTTGGGGGTGTTTCTGGGCTCACCCGAGTCGGCGTTGAGGCGCCGGGCGGACAGCTGGAGCGAGGAGTGGTAGCTGCGCCGGCGGGACTTGTAGGTGTTGTCACTGCTGCGCTCCATGGAGAACTCATCCAGCCAGGAGCTGTTGGGCCGCTTGTCCCGGATGGTGGAGAAGGATCTCCGCATGGAGCTGGTGTCTGTCACCACCTGCAAGCAACCCCGGCCAGCCGGGGACAGCATTAGCGCCAGGCRGGGCTGGGGGACAAGAGGGACCCGTTCACCCCCAGCACGGGGATGGCCACGCTGTGGGATGGGGAAATTCGGGGTGGGGGGCAGCCAGGCTGAGGACAGCCCCCCCAGATAAGCTCTGCACAAAGCAGGGGTGGGAGGRAAGCGGGGTTTGGCCTCGGAGCTCRTGGGCTGCCCTTGCCCAGCAGGCTGGAGCTGTGCTGCACAGGCAGAGCCAAGCCCAGGGGCTGGGGGAGAGCAGCAGCACCYCCTGCTCTGTGKGGGGACAYGGAGGGCACCAGAGCATTGCTGCCTCCCCAGCATCCCTCCCCACTAGGAAAGCAGGGTCAGGAGGAGCAATCCTTGAAAAGATTGTTGGCAGAGAGGGGTCTCCCAGTGCCCCTTGCTCTGGGTTCATTTTTCCAGCTGCCACCACTTTTCCACACGCCTCCCTACCCTTCCTTTATTCCCACATCCCCWAYCCTTTCCCCTGCACTCATTCCCTATCTCCCCACTCATGCTGTTGTTTTATCTTCCCTTTCCTTTTCTTCCTGCCTCCCATGCTTCTCCTTCCTACCTTCTCCCCTCRTTACACCCTGTGTTTTCACATGTTATGGGGAAAACATCACCTCCTTCCATACTTCCTTTGCTTAGTTCTAGCAGCTCTCTGCCACTGCAGCCTCAGGCTGYTCTCCATCTCCCCTCACCTTTCCTGCTCCCATCCCCTCCTTCTGGTCCTCTCCTTTGCTGCTGAATGACCAAGAAAGCCCACGAGACAAAGCCTCCCTTTGTCTTCACACCCCCACAAAGTGCCACACCAGGACTTGGTGYCTGCACCAAGGTGAGACAGCAGAGCCAGAGACTTCACAGCAAACACCAAACCCCAAAAAACATCTGTGTCCGGGGGGAGGTTGAGCACAGGACAGAACAATAGAGAAACCAGGCAGACAGATGAGGAGGTGAGACGTGGCCTGGGTTCCCCTGGACAGACAGAGCACGTGTYGGGACGATGGCGAAGGACGGAGAAGGCTTTTCATCACCTGTGRTCATCTGACAGCTGGGCTGGGGCTCCTCAAACCTCAGCCAGTGCCCAGGGCTGCAGGAAAGGAGGGGGACAACATGATCCTGGACCTCCCCCATGAGCCTGGAGATGGATGCCCCAGGCTGCTCTCTGCTGCCAGCATCCCCCTTGTAGGGCAACAGCAGCTCTCCTGCTTGTGCAGCACCCAAAGAAGGGGAGAAGCTCCAGTGTCAGGGTGCTGGGGATGCCACGGGGCTCAGCACAGAGAAGCCCCAGCCTTATCTGGCAGGCTTTGATCACCTGTGGGGGCTTTGCTTGGTTTTACCTGGGGATCCACAGTGAGACGAGGCATGGAGGAGGCCCTCCCAGAGACAGCGTGGTCCTGAGTGTCCACGGGAAGGTAGCTGCCACGGTTAGAGGGCTGCACTCTTTGAAACTCCCTAACCTCTGGCTCCTGGAAATAAACACACAGCCAAGCTCTTGGGATGGGCTTGGAGCAGGGCAGCATGCTGCTTTGGCCCTCTTGGCAGGGGACAGCCCTGCTTGCTCAGCCAGGGACACAATTTAAGTTGGCCAAAAACAGGTGGTAAAACACTAGSACAGGTTGCCCAGAGAGGTGGTGGATTGTCCCTCCCTGGAAGTGTTCAAGGGCAGGTTGGATGGGGCTCTGAGCAGCCTGATCTGGTTGAAGATGTCCCTGCCCAYGGCAGGAGGGTTAGAAATAGATGAGCTTTAAAAAGTCCCTTCCAACCCAAACTATTTGATGATCCTATGAAAAACAGAGTCTAAGTCAGTAGAATTCATCACATTGCCACTGAAAAAAATACCCTCCAGTTCACAGTGCCCAGGTGAGCCCTGATGTGGTGCTCCATGGCCAGCTGCCCTGGCACCTCTACAGTGACAGTGGAAACCCTGCCTGGGTCTGRGGGCACCCTGGCTGCTCAGGGTTTAACTCCAAAGAGACAAATGGATAGGATGTTCAAAAAAATCAAATCTTCCTGGCCACATCCCTGTTAAAAAAAGCACACACTGCCCACAGCATCTAAATGCTTTGGTTAATTTTAGATTTTAGGGGACTCTGTGGATGTTCATGTTCCCTCACAGTGTCAAGGAGACAGGCACAGAGCGACCCTGGAGGGGTCACTGGGAGGTGACTTTATGGGGACAGGGGGAGTCTGATCTGCCCCCTCCCCACRTGGCTGGGGTGGCCGAGGCAGGGGACACCTGCCTGTGTCATACACAGGTGACACAGAGCTGCAGACCCTGGGGACACAGGCTGGGGACACAGGGCAGTGCCACACTGCGCCGGGTGGCGCAGGAACGCAGACACGGAGAGATGTGTGATATATAGAGATGTGTGATATATATAAATATGTGCTATATATATATACACACACAGACAGACAGGAGGCCAGGCAGGGCTGCTCCTGCTGGAGACAGTTTGACAGCTTGGCTGGGGACTGGGGACAGCACCACTGACAACAAAATGGACACGAAATCCGAAAACATCAGATACCATCACTCAGCACGGGGTAACCCACTGACATGAGTGCTCAGTGGAAAAAATAGCCTGTGGAGAGAAGGATATTTTACTGCAGGACATTGGTCATGGCTCTCACCCCAAAAGCACTTGTGCTGCCTGGCCCCACGGGTCAGGGCAGGTCCAGGCACRGCTGTGTCCCCAGTGCCAGGACATCCAGGGATATTTGTCCCATTTTGGATCTGTGCATGACCCAGCAGCTGCCATCCCTGAGCTGTGCTCACTCCCCACACCTCCCTGTGCCCACCAGCATCCGTGCTGGGGCTGCAGAGGAGCAGTGCATGACTTTACCAGAGACTGGTGCTCCTGGAACTGCTCCTGGGCTGGATCCATGCACGCCAGCTGGAAGATCTCCTGTGGCGAGAGCGGGCTCAGCGAGGAGAACCCGCCTCGGCTGCTCCTGCAAWCACAGCCCAGCTTCAGGGAGGCCACCACCCTGGCATCACCCCTCCTGCAGCTCAGAGCTGGGGAGCCCCGTGCCTGCCCCCCCAGGCTGCTGAGCCCCCGAGTTTGAGCAAGCATCAAGTTCCCTGGAGAGCTGAAGYGGTGCCCCAAGGCAGGAGAGGACAGCAGTGCCCCGAGTCCTGCAGCAGCAGTGGGACATCTCAAGGGCAGTGACAGAAACCCTTATCAGCTCATTCCCACCAGCCAGGGTGCTGGAATCCCCTGCATTGCTCAACAGCTTCTGCGTCCAGCTTCACCCTTCTTGCAGGAGCATCCACAGACCCCTGGCCATCCCCTTGTCCCACCCTGGCTGCTGCTGGCGATGCTGACACACACCAGGCACCTGGAATCCTGCAAAAGCTTTGTGCCAGGAGATTGCTCCCTGCTCCCAGCAGCAATTTAACCCTTTCTGCAGCCCAGTGCCAGCTCCAAGAAGGAAAGAGGGGCTGCAGGAGCAGGAAAGTGACAAGGCAGCACTCACAGGCCCGAGAGGGTGTCCTGCTGGAGGTATGGCAGAGCCTTGGCGTTGGAGATGATCTCCTGTGGCAGAGAGGACGGCTCCATGCGCTGGAACATGGGGGCATTCTTCTGCATTGGGGAAAGGAAGAAACTGAGCCTGTAGGAAAYGTGGATGAACATCCAGTGCTTCCCCAGCCAAGCTCCCACCACTCAGAGAAAGGACACCGTGCTCATGATCCCCGTCAGGGACTGAGGATGACCACAGACACGCATTGTAGTCCCCARCCCCAACCTGAGCTGTTGTTTTCACCCCAGCTGGCTGCATGTTTGGGTTGGGAAGCAGAGAGGGTGATCTGAACGTCCCTGTCCTGCCCTGGCTGAGCCTCACCTGCTCCTCCAGCTGCTGCCGCTGCTTCTTCGCCTTGCTCTGCTTGTAGTAATCCATGATCATCATGGCTGCATATATTTTCCCAACAGTCAGGTCAGAGGCTGGGAGCATGAGAGGGAACAAAATGGGGTCACTTGTGTTGTAAGATAAAGCACCAGCGTGGATCTTGGGAAGAGCCCTGCTCTGGGATACCCTGGTGACCYTCAAACTCTTGTCACCGCTCCAAAAGAGAGATGCTGAGCACCCAGGCACTCCCCATGGGGATAAAATAGATGGAGATGTTTGAAATCATCATCACCCTCAGCCACCAAGGCACACATCCTCATCATCTYATCAGGTGTGCTCAGCCTCCCTCCCTGCTGTGCTCCAGAGAGCATTCACAGGAGACTGTGGCTTTGGCAGGAGTAGATCCCTGCAAACTGGGTGCTTTTCCAGAGAGCTCCCAAGCAGAACAAGGCAGAACAAGGCAGAACAAACCCTTCCCCCACTTCTCCTTGAGCTGGGGATGGGCCTGGCCAGCCCCCACCTCYCTTTGGGAAGAAGTTGCTGTGGGGATGAGGGGAGTTTGAAAGCAATGACAGCCCCCCCAGAGACTCACTTTTTGGCATGGGTACCAACAGGTCCAGCATCTTCTGGGAGAGGTGAGGCCAAATGGTCAGGATCTCCTTTTGAAGCTCGGAGTCCAACTGCTGCCAATCTGCACCACCTTCAACAGCAGGGAGCAAAAACGGCCCAGACACATCAAACCTCAGCACCAGGGTCCAACCAGGCCCCCTTTCCCACCCTGCAGTGAGGTTCCACCTCAGCATCCATCTCTCTGGGCTGGGAGGGCCACCTTGCATCAGCCAGCCTGGTCTCCTGCTCCCACAGGGAAACCTTCCCCCCATCCCCTCCATATGTGCCTCCATCTCCCCATCCCCTGCCCTCCCACTCAAAGCTGCCACCTTCAAGCTTGCCTTGGGTCCGTCTCTGCAGCTCCCATCCCACTCCAGCCCACACACACCTGCTGCTGCCCCACTTTCCTTTTGCTGGTGAGCAGATCATGTGCTGGTGGAAGAGCAGCTCTGCTTGGTAAACCCAGAAATGCTCAGTGAGGCTGTGCACGGGGAGCAGAGTTCTCTGGCCAGGGCTTTGCTGAGCTTAGGAAGCCCCAGGAGGATCAATGTGCCCCAGCAGAGCCACCCAAGCACAGAGGCAATTTGGGTGAGCTGTAGGACATCCAGGTTCAAATCTCTGCTTTGTCTGGAGGGGTTTGAACCCACCCCTGTTGTCTGAGCACGGGGCTTTGGATGACATCTCACCCTGGGTTGGGTTTTCTCCCAATAGCTGAGCTGTTCCCAGGGGATGTTTTATTGAAAATGCCATGTTTCTGCAGGAAGTTTTTGATCTGATGAATCACAGCCTTTCCAGTAACAACAACAAAGGAGGTTTTCCTGCTCTGAACATTTTATCTTCCCTGAGAGACAGAGAGGTTTCTTTTCCCTCAGGAAGCCAAGCACGTCTTTTCCATCCTTGGTTTGGCTTTTTACATGGGGAGGAAGGGGAATTCTCTCTCTCCTCCATTACACAGTGGACATCGAGCTGCTTCTTTTCTCTTGAAACAGCTTCTGATGAACAATTCTCTACCTCTTCCCTAAAGAAATAGATTTTTTTTTTTGACAGAAAGTGGCAGAAATTTTCCTGTTCAATGTACTTGCTCCCATCTGTGTGCATCCAGGCTCTGGATCCCAAATGAGCTGTGAGGTCCTCAGCCCAGCCAAAGAGAAAGGGACTTTTTTGAGAGGTGATAGGACAAGGGAGAAGGATTTTAAGCTGAGTGAGGGTAGATTGAGCTKGGATATTAGGAAGAAATTCAGAAGGTGGTGAYGCCCAGAGAAGCTGTGGATGCCCCATSCCTGGAGGTGTCCAAGGCCAGGCTGGATGGGTGGTGGGAGCTGTCCCTGCCCATGGCAGGGGGGTGGGACAGGATGATCTTTAAGGCTCTTTCCAACACAAACCCACGCTGGGATTCCACAAAAGGACCACAGGCAGTCTGCAGAGGGTTTCAGAGTGCCCCTCTCTGGCACAGGCTTTACCTTTGGCAATTTTGATGTCCAAGGCCGTGCGGATGAGGGCCATGAGGGTGGAGGTGAAGTGGACTGTCATGTCCTCAGCCACGGGCATGTTCATCAGCACCAGTCTCTGCGCAAGAGAGAGAAGAAAACAGCGGACGGAAAACAATATCGAAAAACACATCGACCAGGCTGGAGGAAAAGAAATCAAACATTAAACAAAAGGGGGGGGGGGGGGGAAAAAATAATAAAAAAAAAAAAATCAAAATTAAAAAAAAAATTAAAAAAAAATAAAAAGCAACAAGGAGTGTCAAAACAGCACAGCCAAAAAAGAAGGGCGAGGATCACCCCACCAGCCCCCCCACCTCCCCGGCTCCTTCCACCCCAGGACACCGGCTCACTGCCTTCCAGGGCTCCTCCTGCGCCCCAGGAACGGCCCCTGAGCCCCCCTCCCCACGTGCCACAGCAGCCCCCGGCACTTTTTTGGGAAGACACACCCCATCCATCAGGGATGCGGGCATGTGGGATGTGCGGGAGGGGAGGCGGGCTCAGGTTTCCGTTCCCAGGGGGGTTTGGCTTTCCAGCTCTCAACCCTTCCCAGCTGGGGCAGGGGAGAGGAGGGTCCCTAACCTTCAGGGACTTCAGATGGGCTGGATATTCCTCTAGCATGCTACATCCTGGCACTCCCTTTTTGCGTCTTTCAGAGATGAAGTTTGCCAGCACATGCAGGGGGGTTCCAAATTATCCATGGGTGGGGAAGGGAAAGGAAGGGAAAGGGGAGGGTGGAAAAAGTGCAGAAGGAAAGAGAAAAGGGCAACCAAGGCAGGTTAGACACGCCATGCTCCTTCCCCACCCTGGCAAGGCGGGGTGCAAACCGAAGTGACCAGATCCACTTTCCAGAGAGTATATTTTGCTTTGTGAATACCTTGGGTCAGCCCTTCCCTGCCCATTCCTTTTCACCCAGCTTCTCACGTCCCTCTCCTGCTTTCAAGCCTCCCCTTTTCCCCCTGGAAAAGTGTGATGGTGGATGTATGCTTGTGTGAACACACACGTGAGAGCCTGAGAGGGTGGAAGCATGTCTGGAAGTGTGCAGGAACCCAAAGGTGCTATCCCTGCTAAAAGGCCAAGAAAAACCCCAATTTCCTCCTCAACAACAGATYTCCTGTGGCTCTGGGCCTTGTCCTGGCAGCTGCTGCCCTCAGAAAGCCACACAGCTCCCACTGCACATCCTCCATGGCTTCCCATGCTCCTGATCCATGATCCTGATCTGCAGCTGGGACCTGACTGACAGCCACCATTCCAGGTGGGACAACTCAGAGCTGCCTTTGGAAGGGCCCTGGCTTTGCCTTGCACAAGCAAAGGAAAGGGCTTGGAGAGCTCGGCTGATGGTCCTGTCTCCTCACAAATGCCTAGCAGGCCTGCTCCTGTGGGATTTGAGTTTGTTCCCACTGCACTATTCCCCATCTCTGGCTTCTGCGTCTTACGCTGGGATGGAGTGTTCCATCGGCTTTTGGCATGAATTCTGAGGGACATTCACCTCCTAACGTCCTACAGGGGCTGTCCTCACCTCAACCTGGACCTCACTCACCTCCTGCAGCCCTCCCAGTTCACACTCGTGCTGATCCTGCCCCTCCTTTTCCCTGGGAGCTGTCACACGTCAACACGTGGGGACCAAGCCAGTCGTGGCAGGGCTCCTGGTGGCACACTGGAAGACTCAGAGCTGCTTTGGAAAGCCCTGGCTATTGCGCACAAGCAAGGAAAGGAGATCCCCTGCTGTGTCCTGGCTCCTCACGCACAGCAGGCCTGCTCTGTGGATTTGGGATTGGTCCACACTCCCACCTGTCCCCACTCCATGGGCTTCTGTGCTGGCTGAGGAGAGGTGGTTCCAAGCCCTTGGCTTGAAACTTCTGAGGAATCTCACCTCCAACTCTGCTACAGTTGTTCCTACCACACTGACTCACCTCACTCCTGCACCCTCCTCCACACTACGTGTTGACTCTCCTTTTCCCTCGAGCTGTCGGCGTCACACGTGGGGACCAGCAGCGTGGCCAGGGCTCCTGTGGGCACACCAGTCCCCAGCAGTGACCAACGCACCTGGACACCCCAACAATCCCCAGCTCCCACCTCCCGCTGTGGCCCGGCTCCTGCTGGGCTCTGGACCCAGAGAAGGAAGGGTTGATCTACCTGTATAGGCCACTTTGGGGAAGGGACAGTCTTTCGAGCCTAGCGGTGGTGACATAAGAGTCAGCATTTTCATACATTCATGTTAATGGATCGGCCACTGCTCATGGAGGGGAAGGGGAGGGAGGGAGATGCAGAGAGAGAGGAGGCATTCCAGAGAGGGAAAAAAAAAAAACAAACAAAAGTACGAACGGAAAATAGTACAGGAAAAACAGAGAAAGAGATAAAAAAAAAAAACAAAACAAAAAAAAAAGAAAAAACGGACGACAAAAAGGAAAACAGGGGAAACGTTAACAAGGCAAATCATACATGAGAGACTGTCCTGATGTGATTTATAGCACTGGCTCACACAGACCCAGGAATGCTCGGAAAGCGACTCACCCCTCTCCTTCTGCTGCTGGCCTCAGCTGTCTCCGCTACCAGCCTGGGACGAGTCCTGTGCTCTAACCCCTCTGCTAAAGCCCTCACAGCCCCACCTCGTCCACAGTTCCAGGCTGTGTGCGAGTGGTATAAATAGATACACGGCACTCAGGCCATGGTTATTGCAGATAAGCCTTGCACCCGGCGCTCCGTGGCCTCGGAGCCTCTTCCCTCCGGGGTC
>NDFG01000842.1:86957-148836 GCA_002167245.1 Sporophila hypoxantha | reverse complement strand
TGTGGGCACACTGGGACAACTCAGAGCTGCCTTTGGAAAGCCCCTGGCTTTGCCTTGCACAAGCAAGGGAAAGGGAGAGCCCCTGCTGATGGTCCTGGCTCCTCACGCACAGCAGGCCTGCTCCTNAGAGCCCCTGCTGATGGTCCTGGCTCCTCACGCACAGCAGGCCTGCTCCTGTGGGATTTGGGATTKGTCCCCACTGCCCACCTGCTCCCCATCTCCATGGGCTTCTGYGCTGGCTGGGATGAGAGTGGTTCCAAGCCCCTTGGCWTGAACTTCTGAGGACATCTCACCCTCCTAACTGTGCTACAGGTGTTCCTCACCTCACCTGACCTCACCTCACCTCCTGCAGCCCTCCCAGTTCCACACTAGTGCTGATCCTCCTTTTCCCCTCGAGCTGTCGCTGTCACACACGTGGGGACCAGCCAGCGTGGCCAGGGCTCCTGTGGGCACACCAGGCTCCCCAGCAGTGAGCCAAACGCACGCTGGACACCCCAACAAGTCCCCAGCTCCCCACCTCCCGCTGTGGCCCGGCTCCTGCTGGGCTCTGACCCCCAGAGAAGGAAGGGTTGATCTACCTTATAGGCCACTTTGGAAGGACATCTCTTGCCGAGGCCTAGCGGTGGTGACATAAGAGTCAGCATTTCATACATCTCAGTGTAATGGATTCGGCCACTGCTCATGGAGGGGGAAGGGGAGGGAGGGAGATGCAGAGAGAGAGGAGGCATTCCCAGAGAGCGGAAAAAAAAAAAAACAAAACAAAAACGTACGAACGGAAAATAGTACAGGAAAAAACAGGAGAGAAGAGAAAAAAAAAAAAAAAACAAACAAAAAAAAGAAAAAAACAAACAGACAAACAGGAAAAGAACAGGAAACCCGTTAATCAAGGCAAATCATACATGAGAGACTGTCCTGATGTGGATTTATAGCACTGCTCACACAGACCCAGGAATGCTGGCGGAAAGCGACTCACCCCTCTCCTCTCTGCTGCTGGCCTCAAGCGCCTGTCTCGCTACCAGCCTGGGACGAGTCCTGTGCTCTGAACCCCTCTGCTAAAGCCCTCCACGAGCCCCCACCTCGTCCCACAGGTTCCAGGGCTGTGTGCGAGTGGTATAAATCAGATACACGGCACTCGAGCCATGGGTTATTGCAGATAAGGGTGCCTTGCACCGCGGCGCTCCGTGGCCTCCGGAGCCTCTTCCCTCCCGGGGGGGTGCCTGGTATTTGCCTGGCATGGCCACCTAACCCATAGCCAAAGGCTGTGTATCCCCAGCTGGTGGGGTCTATGCAATTGGGAGGCAGCATCTTGCATAGAAGGCAGTGGGCCAGGGTCACTTGTCACAGGAAGATGCCCAGTTGCTTCCGTCTGGCTCTGCGGATGGAGCACTTCCCCACCATGCAGCAGTGCAAAAAAAGGCATGCTGAATCGGCTGGAACAAAAAAAAAAAAACGGGAGGAAAAGTTGGGCATGCCATGCTCCCGCCCTGGCTCTCTCCCACATGCGGCTGCAAGTTCCACCAGGTTGGAGTTTAAAGAGTCTCAGCAGAGGCAGCTGTTTGGGCCTTCCAACATTGGGGTTGGTTTGGGTTCCCCACGGGAGCAGTTAGGGTGGGATTYCCCCCCCTCCTCCCCTCCTTGCACTCCTCTGCTCCACAAGGACCTGCCTGGGATTGCTGAGCAAGGAATGMCACCAAAAATTGGGCACCCCAGGCTGGGGTAGCTGGGCTGTGCCTCCCTCTCTCTGCACATCCACATCTCCCAGGGATCCTGGGCTTGCTCACCTCTTCTTCCCCTCGTGCCAGGACCCCACCCTGCCACTGCAAGGTTTGGGATGGTCAAATCACCTTGTGACACCAAAGGCATCCACCCTCACTGCCAGACAGGAACCCATGTCACTGGGGTGCCCCGTGAGAGAGGGCACTGCCAAAAAATTAAGGATCCCCACGGGATCTTGGCTTTTTCCCTAGAATGTGCTGAGAGCAGTATGGAAAGGGGAGATGAGGTCTCCTCAGGGTTTGGAAGCAGCCCCCTGGTCAAAAAGGCCCCTACCAAGACAAGTCCTGACATTTCAGGTGTGAACAGAACTGGTGAMAGGAGCTGTTTGGGGTGCAGGCACCCCAAAAGATGGTTGATAAGAACTCTGGAGAATGATGAGCMSGATGRTCAAGAGGAAACATCCAGGAGTCCACAAGCAGCACCTTGGCAGGGCTGGATGAGCACCAGCTCAGGSTGAGGTGGCTACAATTTTCATGCATGAATTCAGTGCAAAAAAGGAAGCAAGACAGTGATCTTCCAGCCATCCTTCCTGGCAGGGGGAATTCTGGGGAGCCCAGCACAAAACAGGCACTGCCTTTCAGACTGAGATTCTGCACACAGCCAAGGAGGAGKGGAGTCCATGAAAGGAAGAGTTTGCCTCAGTGACCAAGAGGGATCCCATGAGAGTTTGCCTCAGTGACCAAGAGGGATCCCATGAGAGTTTGCCTCAGTGACCAAGAGGGATCCCATGAGAGTTTGCCTCAGTGACCAAGAGGGATCCCAYGAGAACTCCACACTTTGCTGCTCCTCAGAGCAGAGATCTTGGAGCTTTCTGAGCAGCACAGCTGTGCCCAGACACCACTTCCCCATGGAGTGAAGCACAGGCAGGCACAGGGAATGAAATCCATCTGAGCAGGATTGATGCCTTGGGAAGGCTGAGCTGGAACAGAGGCTGGACAGAGCTAAAGAATAAAGCAGGGATTTATTAGGAGGCCTCAATGGATCCACCTTGGGCAGCACAAGAGCCCAGCCAGGGCTGCACCCAAGATGAACCAAAATGGTGACAAAATGCACAACTGGTCACAGAGTCTCACACTTTTATCAGTTCTGCTCCATTTGCATATTGGAGTTCATTGTCCAATTGCAGCTCCTGTCCATGCAGTCCCATCCTTCTTGTTTTTCTCTCTTCATTCCACGTTGTTTGTGCTGTTGGGCCTGAGATTTGGATCATTTGTCCTTGGTGCCCAGCTGGAGCAGGAATTGTTTTGTCTCCCTGCTCTGTGCACTGAGCTCACCATCCCCTAATTTGAAGCCCAGACCCACACACTAAAGCAGCACAGAATCTGAAAAACTCAAAAGCTCAAATCTGAGGCATCAGGATGACTCCCAAGAGCTGGTGCACACCCAGGATGGGGGATCTGACCCATCCATCCGTTTCTAGCCAGAGATGTGACCCATGGCTACAGCACAAGGTGGCCACCAGGGATTAAAWTATTCATTATTCTGTGATTCTGTGATTCTGTAAACCCTGTAAAACCAGCAGGCATTAATGGCTTGGCCCTGAGAGAAGCCTGTGAGTGGCAGAGGAGGAAATGTGGAGACAGGACATCTTCCTCCTGTGGTTAGGAAATAAGTGCTGTTGTCTCTTATACACATCTAGATGTGTATAAGAGACAGGATATCATCTGTGGAGCATTCACCTGGCAAGCAGGGCAGGCTCACTGAACTGAAAGGTGTCTGCAAGCTGACTTGGCATTTTGGGATCTTGGCAAGATGCAGCATCCACATGGATTTTTTTTTTTTTTTTTCATCTTTTGGGAATTGTTCCAGGGCAATAGGAACTCCTGAAAATCACTTGTTCTTGAAATATCTCTTGCACAGAGAGGAGGAGACTGAGGTAACACAAGGTAGAGATGGGGATGGGGATGTCTCCCCCACATGACAACAGAAGCTGCTCTCAGCACTCTTTGCTTCTGCCTCTCCCTGAGTTTATCCAYCTTCACTGCTCTGCCCATCCACAGCCAGCAGAAATCCGATTGCTCTGAGATTCYCTCTTCCAAGGAAGCACTGCAGGTGCCCCTGTGAGCCCCAGGTGATGCAGCTGGGGAGAGCAGCACCTGAGAGTRGAGCCCTGTTGAGAAGGGCTCAGCACTCCTCCCAAAGGTGCCTCCTGCCTGCAGGGACCCCAGCAGGTGTCCTCAGCCATTCTGCCAGGGATGCAGCAGCAGGGAAGAGAGGAAAGACTCCAAGAAGCCCTTCCTGGAACAGACGACTCCGTTTGAGATTCTTGCAAGAAATCTCCTGTTCCCAAATCCATCTTCCTAAATGAGGTGACCAATCATCCAGGCCTTGTGTTCTCTGTGCTGCTTTGCCTCTGGCAAAACCGTCCCCACACCCAGCTGTGGAGGGTGGCAGAGCTGTTCCAGGGGTGGCATCTGGAAGGAAAGCCTTTCTGATGTTTCCAGAAGGACGTGGTGACTACACCACGCTGCAGCAAGGAACCCTCCTCCTCTGCAGAGGCAAGAGCAAGGGCTGGGCTTGTCTGAGCTCCCTCGTGCACCTCAGGAGCCGTGAGGGATGCAGAAGGAAGAGCAAGCTCTGTGATTCATCCTTTTGTGCCACAGGCACAGACAAAGGTGTCATGGCACTTCAGACAATGCAGCAGATGCGGGATTTTGCTCAAGCGTCACCCCAAAATAAAAATTTTAAAAAACCCCTTAAAAAGTCAGAGAGACACAAGGAGACCAAATCGCTGCCCTGGACTCAGGGCCATTGTCAGAACCCAGGACATCCCTCTGGCTGTCCTGAGCAGCCCAGACCCTGCCAGGGGTCCAGAGACCCTGGCACAGAGCCCAAAATGCCCCTGTGGGTTTGATTGTGACCCATGGAGCAAATTACCAACCTTGTATGAAGATCAGCAAGCCACAACAGTTTAAGTAGAATATTAGTGAAGTTATCACAGGGTGGAAAAGTAGATTTTAGAGTTTTTGGTATGGAAGTTCAAGAGGCAAGATGGAAAGAACTAGGTGTGTCCAGCCTTTCTCCTTCTTCTCCTTGGCCTCCATCTTCTGCTGTGACGTTGGCTCTTTTGGATTGGTTTAGRGTAGAAGCTCACTGTCTAACATAGGTGATARRTATTRGRAAGTAAYTGTAAATATTGTATAYRTAGTTTTTAGTATAAAGACATAACACCACCCCAAGGGCAGGCAGAGTGCCTCAGACTGTCTTGCTGAGCTGACCTCAGCAAGCCAAGAGAAAATTTTTTATAGATAAGATAAAATAAACAACCTTGAGACCGAGAAATGAAGAGCCCTGACTCCTTCTTCAAGCGCCGAGCTAAGAAAAGAGACTTTGGAACTTTTCTCGAGTTCACTCTGACCAGCTGGAGATCCTGACAGGCCAGCAGCCAGGAGCTGAGCTCAAGGGAGAGGAGCTGCCAAGCTCCAGAGGTGTCACCATCTCCCAGGCAGATCCAGCGAGCTATGTGCAAGCCTAGCAAGAGTCCTGCTCCTCAGAGAGGTGACTGTTTGTCCTGCCAAGTGCCACCCTCGAGGGCAGGGCTGTTGGTACAGCACAGCATCCCCCAGSGACAGGGGTCACCTCCTCATCCTCCCCCAGCCCTCACTGTCCAAAACAACAGCACAGTCCCCAGCAAAACCCTCCCAAACCCCTCGTTATCCCCCCGTGAGGTGCCTGGAGGAGTCGAGCAGGGACGGTGGCATCTGGCCTGGCGCCCCTCGGGGCTCTCTGCGCCGCTGGAACCGGGGCTGGGGGGCTTTGCTGGGGGGCACAATTTGTCACAACCCACGCCAGGAGGCTCTGAGCCCCCTGGCCCTGCTGATGCCTCCCCTGGAGGGGAACAGCTGCTGGCTCTGGGAGGCAGTGGACCTCTTTAAACTCGGAGGAAAGCAAGGTCAGGGTTCCCTGGGGAGGCGCGGTGGCAGTGGAGCGGGGAGCAGGGTGGATGGTGTGTCCCGTGGCCAGGCTGTGGCGGAGGACTGGGAGGCAAACCTTGCACGCCACCCTGTAGGGGCAGTTCTCTCCTAGGCCCAGAGGAGGCGAGATCACCCGTACTAATTTGTACATATCCTTATACGAGATCCTGCCGCTGCAAAGGAAGCACAGGTGGGTTAATAGGACACTGAGAGGGTGGAGGGGAGGGTGGAGAGCTTAACGGGGGGATGCTGGGGCCGTCTGTGGGGCAAGACCCCCAGCTCTTCTCCTTCTGGCTCTGTCAGACCCAGAGAGGAGAAAGCTGTGAGCATCAGCTACTGCCTTTTCCACCATGAGAGTTGGCTCTTATCTCCTCACACTGTCCCATCCTCAYCCTGGAGAAGGACAGTTTTGGTGGTGACCCCTCCTCGTTGTGCTCCTGACCCCTGGGCCTGGTGGGAGAGGGCTGGGATTTCACACAGGGTGAGCCTGCAGCTTGGTGGAGTTCTAACCCATGGAGCTGTGCCCCATCACGCCACCAGAGCCCCTGTCCTCACACAGCCAACCCTCTGAGAGCCACGAGGTCCCAGTGGGGTTGGCAGCTGAGCCACTCGTGCCTCCAAGATCTGGGGAACCTGAGACAGGGAGGGATAATGTGACCAGCTGCTGGCTGTGGCACCTGGCGCTCTCCAGTCCACTCCTGCGCTCTGACCACCAGCCCAGCTCTGCCAAGGGTGCACATTATGAGAAGCAAACCTCCCCAGACACACACAGATCCCCCCTTTCCTCCCRGGGAAGCACATCTGCCCAGATGCAGCCATCCCAGGATACGGCCGTATCCTCCGGCACCGCGGGGACCAGGAAGCAGCCGAGGCACAGAGCTGGCAGGAGGGGGTGCAGGATGCTGAGCCCCCCACTCTGCTCCAGCCCAGAGCCCTTGGGGAAGCGTGGGGTGGAAGTGCTGAGGTGCAGCTGCTGCAGCCTCCCGGGCATCCTTGGACAAGCTTGGAAGGAAACCAGGCGGGGAGGCAAAGAGCGGCGTCACCGTCCGACCCCAGGCGCCTTTGCCTCTGGTTTCTTCCTCCTCATCCTCTCCCATCCCCTCTCCATTGCTGGCCAGAGGTGAAGAACCAACCAGACCCCAACCATGTGGACAAAGCCCATCCCTGCTCCTCCCTGGTGCTGGATGTTGTCCCCAGGAGAGCTCCGTGTGCTGTCGGGATGCGCTGGGAGCTGTTGGGATGTACTCACCCATTCCTGGCCTGGCACGGGGGCCAGGGCTGCCAAAACTGTCTCCTGTGTCCCCTAAGCACTGGCTACAAGCATGGCTTGCTCAGGAATCAGAGGGGCACATGGCAGGGACAGGACAGCTCAGGATTGTTTTATAGTGGCTCCATCATGGGCCATCATAAACTGGCCAGCAGCCACCATCAAGTGCCCAGTGTGAAGAAACCCATCCCAAGAGCCACCCCGCAGCAAGCAGCTGGGAGTTTCACTGCTCCACCTCCTCTYCTTTCTCTGCTTGGAGCTGATATTGGGCATAAAAAAAATATCTTGGCTGGGGCTGGTCTCCTGAGGGCAGGACAAGGAGGCAAGGAGTCTCCAAAGGGAGTGTGTGGGGGTGCCAAGGCCAAGAGTTAAGATGGCACAGGCTCCCTGGCAGTGGTGGATCACGACCCCAAGGAGTCCCTGGGCTCTGGAAGGGCCAACACGAGGCATCCTGGTGGGGCTGGGGCTGAGTGAGGCACAAACACATTCCCAGAGCTGTCACAGGTCCCCCATTGCTCTAGGGATGCTTGGGACCATCCCTGGAGGAGGAGCAGTGGAGAGCAAGGCCTCTGMAGCAGCAGCAGGAGGAGCAGAGTCAAAACCTACCAACCCAGGATGTGTATGAGCCCTGTGAGCCCCCACCACTGCTGGGAACAGGCTGCTGCCTCCAAACAGGAGCCCTGCTCTCCTCTAGATGTGTATAAGAGAACGGGGTGTGTTGGGCCCAGTGAGCCCCCACCACTGCTGGGAACAGGCTGCTGCCTCCAAACAGGAGCCCTGCTCTCCAAGGTCCTCATCAGCAAGGGCAGGAGTGCAGCAGCCAAAGCCCTCCCACCCCCAGATGGGTGAGTGGGCTGGCCAGCACAGGACACAGCTCCCCAAACATGCCCCAAACAAGGTCCTGTGCAGGTGGTTTGGCAGGAACCCAGCAGATCCCCATGGTGGGAACAAGCCCCACTCAGCCCTGCTCTTATCAGGGGCTGTGGGTGCTGGGGAGCAARGGATGGAGCCAGTCTCAAGGCAGAGGCTCCCAGCTGGGGACAGGAAAGGAGGCTGAGAGGGATCTGCCTGCTGGGCAGGGAGGAGAGGAAGAGCAGGAATGTCCAGCACTCAGGATGAACACCCCATGGCAAACTGAACATCACCCAAGATGCCTGTGCCACCAACCAGCACAAGAACCAGCTGCTGCCCTTGTMATGACCACAGGTGACAGCAGCACATCCCTGGCTGTCCCAGACATCACTGAGAACTAAACTTGCAGTAGGAGAACACAGAGAGTCTGGTTTAAAGCCAGCTCTGAGAGGTTGGCTGGGAGAGAAGGAGCTGGCTACATACCACGCTGCTCGGTCATACTCTGCCCAGATCCGGACAAACTCATCCAGATGGTGAGGGCCCAGGATGGAGGAGTCCCGTGTCAGGTACTCAAAGTTGTCCATGATGACTGCCACAAACAGGTTGAGCATCTAAATCARAGGGGGAAAATGCAGAGAGAAAGGAAGGTGAGGGGAGAGGGAGCAGAGAAGGGAAGGGAGAGAGTGGGGGGAAAGTGGAGGAAAGGGAGCMGAGAGAAGGGAAGAGGAGAAAGAGTGATTGTGGGAAGGTGATGGAAGATGACCTGATGGCTGGGATGTAGACAAGGGGGATCCCCAGAGCCCTCAGAGGAGAAGGCAACTCACCAGGAAGGAGCAGAAGAAGATGAAGGACACGAAGTAAACGTAGGCCAGGTCGGTGCCGCAGCGCTCGTTCTCGTTCTGCCCGGACGTGGCCGTGGTGTCCGGCTCGCAGCCCTTGCCCTCCAGGCAGGACAGCATGATCTCCTGCCACGCCTCTCCAGTGGCACTCCTGTCCCCAACACAGCCCTGTCAGCAGCTCCTGGTGGCACGGGACTGAGCCAGGGCGCCCCCAGGAGAAACTTCACCATGCCCTGCCCAAATTAAACATCTCTGGCATGCAGGGGAGCGTTTTCCACCGCTGCTCACCTGAAGAGGAGCATGAGGGAGCCCAGGAAGCTGCGGAAGTTGTTGTGCCTGTTAATGTGGCTTTCCTCATCGAGTTTGATGTTGCCAAAAACCTGCAGAAGGGAGAAAAAAGGCTCAGCTCTTCAGGCAAGAGCTTGTCAGCCAGGGAAGCAGCTGCACGTTCGCATTGCCGTCCTTGAGTGTTGGGGAAGATGGGACAGGAAAGCCTTATAAATATGATTGCCTGGCAAAAGATTTTGAGAATATAGAAACTATAAGTGAGATTGAAATGAAAGCAARCTTTGAGTCCCTTAGTTACTGAACAACTGGAAAACAATGGTRTGGCCAGCTGAAGGTAATCCCCTTTTGATCAAACAACACCCTCTGCTTGCAGACAGGCCCAAGGGTCAGAGCAGACCCTGCCAGCTTGACAGAAGGGTCCAAAGAGGAGTTTTTAGGGTTTAAAATGTAACACAGTATGGTAATGTAATGATTCTTATAGGCTGTATGGAAATGCTATAGGATTTGTATCTTGTACTAGATTGGTTAGTGAGAATTAGAATATTCAGCACAGAAGAAGATTTATGGTATTGTAATGGGAACTTCGCTCTCTTACACTCTTATCCTTTTTTACTCTCTCTCTCTCTCTCTCTTTCATCCTCTCTCCTCCTCTCTTCTCTGGGCCCTGCTCTGAGCTGTGCCTGGCAGCTCCCAGCAGGGCCCTGCACCCAGGCCCTTTGCAATAAACCACAAGTTCCAAGCCCTGGCTTCAGAGATCTCTGGTCTCCATCCATCCTGACCATCCTACTCACCATTGCTCCTACACTTGAGAACGTTCCAGGTTGGGTTGGACAGGGCTCTGATCTAGCTGGAGATATCCCTGCCATGGGGCTGGACAAGGTGGCCTTTCAAGTCCCTTCCAACCCAAAGCATCCTGTGACTCTGTGCTTGCATGGAAAGTTTGCCCCAGCAAACCCAGGCTGGTGCACAGCCAGCGTGCCAAGGAGCTGGTGCCAGGCAGCCATGGGGGGAGCAGACTCTGCTCTCCTTGGCAGGGATTTGCTGTGGGTGGCAAAGGCTGCGAGAGGCTGAGCTGCCATGGAAACAGGAGCATGGAGGGCCTGGGATCAGCTGAGTCCAACCATTCCACATCCATCCCTCGATGCCATCTGAGCACCACATGGCACCCAGCAACCCCAACCACGCTGGAGGTGCAGGGACAAGGTCCCACTGTCCTGGGTGGGTGCTGGGTCACACTCCTGGACACTCCCAGGAGCTCTTCCCTTGCTGGAGGAATGGTCTGTGATGCTGGGGTCAGGCACAGCCCTGCAAACAGGCTGGGGAAGGGCCCAGGGAGGGAGGGACAGACCCCACCATCCCCAGGGCCAGGAGAGGCAACAAAGATCAAACTATGGGCAATATTCTAACAACAACCCTCAGCCAAGGCTGTGCTAAGACATTCGTAAAGTGCCTCAAATTGGAAATATGTGCTGTTATTACTGTTAAATATTTATTCCCCTTTCCCTGAACCTAAAAATACACCAACTGCAGAGTATTTTTTCCCTGYACAGGTTTTTTGGAMTGTGTAATTGTAGAATATTTTCTGCCTCCAGCTATTTTGCTCAAATAACGCCCACAGACTTTACTGCTTGGGGATTTGTTCACAATGGTGTTAAAAAAAAGAAAAAAAAATTWAAAAAAATAAATCTAATACTACCACCCGGCAGGGAGGGGGGCTGAGTCAGATGGTGGCTGTTTAGGAGAACACCTGGAGCTGATGCTCAGGTGAGTAGGACAGGGTGGCAAAAATCAGACACTGGAAGATCCTAAACAGCAGAGCTGCCAAGCAGCACAAGCCAGGGGCCTCTGTCTTCCCAAAATGAGGCACTGGGTACTGTGGCAGCTCCTAGGGCAGCTCCACATCCCCAGAGGATGCTTTGTCACATCTCCAGCGTGGGATTTAGTCACAGCAGAGGCGAGCCAGCCCTGCAGCATGTGTGGAGCTGAAGGGTTTGGCTCACGTGCCTCTTATTCACCAGCTGACGCCTCCCCCTGCTCTGCAGAGCCCCCCAGCAGCTGGGAGATCAGGGCAGGGCCCCAAAGGGGAGCACCCAAACAGACTGACAGCAGCACAGCTACAGGGACAAAKGGATGGCAGGCACCCAGCTGAGCCCCCAGGGCCACACCTCCAAAGGTACCAGTTGGGAAGGCAGCTGTGGAGCTTGACTGAACAAGGCCATGGCAGTGTCCCCAGGGCCCTGCAGCTCCCAGAGAAGCTGTTCCATCCTCAGCACCCTCCTGGGTGCAGCAATGGCAGGCAGGCACGAGGCTGGCTCCTGTGTGCAACACTGGGGACGTGTCAGTGTCACTGTCTGTGCCAGGGGGACACACGGACACGTCTGTCTCACCTGCATCCCAATGATGGCGTAGATGAAGAAAAGCATGGCAATCAGCAGGCAGACGTAGGGGAGTGCCTGCAAGAGAAGCAGATGAGTCACCTCATCTATCACAGGGCCAGCCCCAGAGGAGTACAGCACACACAGGTGGGCTGTGCTGGTCCATCTCTCCTACAAGGCCTTGGGAACAGCCCGTATTTGGGAGCAGCACCACATCCTTTTGGCCTGGTGTCCTAGGGTGATGTTATGATGCTTGTATCCCCATTTGTGTGTTCTGTTTATGCTGGATATTATGTTCTGTGCCTTCAAGACTGGCTCTGAAGAGCGAATGTTTTGTTTTGGTTTTACTATCAGCCTGCTCTCCCACGGCTGGCAGGACACAGAGATGGGACAGTACATGGTGCTGCTTTTGCTTTTTGCTTGGCTTTTTGCTTTGCTCTTGCTCTTGCTTTTGCTTCTACTCATTAGTTAGTTTAGCTAAGCAGTCCAAATTTTCCCTGGACTGTTTCTCCTTTCCCTTCTTTGGACCAACTTGAACCTGCTCTGGACTGGGACCTGGGAAACACCGAGAGTTTGCACCTTGTGGCTGCAGCAGCCATTCCCAGTGCTGGAGGGACTGATAACAGAGCGACCACCCCCAAGAGAGACTTTCTGAATTTGTMATCTTTTTCAGAGTGGTGACAGAGTGGTGTCACCCGGTATTGTTCATTTTGTGTGCTGGGGGTGCTGTGCCTGTTAAATAAACAGGTTCTTTCCACTTCTCTCCAAGGAATSCTTCCCRACCYRGYTGGRGAGGGTTAGGCTTAGGGGAAAGGGGCTGTGTGGGTTTKCTTTCTGGAAGTCCCCTTTTGGAGGTTTTCTCCCAAATTTGTCCTAAACCAGGACACCTGGGAAGAGGCCATGACACACGAGACTGACCTTGAAGGACTGCACAAAGGTCCAGAGCAGGATGCGGATGGTGTAACCCTGGCGGAGCAGCTTGATGAGCCGAGCAGCCCGGAAAAGCTTCAGRAAGCTCATGTTGAAGCTGCTGGTGTTCACCAGCTGGGGGGAGATGAGAGGGTCAGAGGGAGCTGAGAGCTCCCAGCACCACCCCACAGCCCGCTGCTCCCAGCCCCTGCTTCACCTTGGTGTCYGTCAGGATGATCTCCGTAATGCTGCCGATGACCGTGATGAAGTCAAAGATGTTCCAGGTGTCCCGAAAATAATTCTGCAAAAGAAAGAGGGAGAGAAGGAACATGGATTTGAGCTCAGGGATGGCAGGCCTGAAGGGTGCTGGGCCACAGGCCAAAGCTGCTCATGGACAGTGGTGGAGACCTCAGAGCCCATTTGTATGCAGCCACAGGCTGGAACACCGTCCTGTGTGTGAGACACTGGCACACCTGAGCATGCCTGCAGCAAGCAGCTTTTCCTGGGAGATGATTCATGCCTCCAACAGACCACCCTGGCAAATGGGAGCAGGAAAAGTAGCCACAGCCTTGGGCAGGCTGTAACAGCTCGGCACATTGACCCTCACGGCCAGGAGGCTGCTGTGCCCTCCTCTTCACAGACACCCGGACACATCTCAGCCCCTGCTGTTTGTGCAGCAGTGTGGGAAACAGTAAAGGTAAGGAGATTTTCAGAAAGCTGTAAAAGCAGGCCTCAGAAACACAAAGAAYAGAGAAATTAAAACTAGCTACAGCTACAAAGTCTGAAAGTAGAAAAAGTTACAATAGTACAGCAAGCAAGGACATGAAACATTAGCTTGAGTTTTAGGCTTGGCTAAGATAGACCTTAAGACTGCAGAAAAATATGCATAGCGAGATAGTAGAAGSTTTTAAGCTTAATAATGAAGTATTGTGTATTGTTAATAGAGAGCAGACAAGCATTGTGTGAAGCAGGTGTATGTGTGCTTTTAGTGTTTGGATAGAACAATTGTCTGTAAGCTTTAGCAATGTGCTATTAGCTAGRAAGTTTTTTAAATGCTCAGTAACAAAGAAATCTTTGGCTGTTGTTGGCAAGACGTGAGCTTTTGCCTTCTTTCTATTGTCTCAACCATGTAATGAAGCTGATGCTGCAATAAAGCTCAAGGAATGTATCCCAGCAGTCCTGTCCCATTTGTGRAAAACTCTGAACACACAGCAGCTGGCACAACACCAAACATGACCATGACAGGTGCTACTGGGAGCAAGGAGGGTGGCTAGAAACCCTCCTGACAGTGGGCTTTGTCTCCCATAAGCAGCAAGGAATAGCTGAAGAAACAGCAATCTGTGGTTTCAGATCCCACATGAGCAGCTGGGAGCTTGAGCACTGTGAATCTATCAGAGAGGTCTCACTGCTGCTCAGGTACACAGCACAAGGACAGAAGAGCAGCAGCTGTCTGCTGCTCCTGATTTGGGGGAACAAGGGAGCAAGACACCAGCAAGTGCAGCAGCACTGGGCTCTGACAGAACATGCATGGCCCAGGCACAGAGCACAAGGCAAGAAGTAAAGGAGCAGTGTGGCTTCCTCCAGCAGCATCCAGCACTGGGAAATGCAATGAGAACCACAGGACTCCAGCCCAAAARCAGCTCTCAGGCCAGGATCCAAAATAAGTAGCAGCAACCTCACATTATTAACACCTTCCCTCTGTGRTCTGTGCACTGCCAAAGTGCAAATTAACACCCAGCTAAAGAACAGGAGCAGGCACTCACCAGGAAGCCAAAGGCAATGATCTTGAGGACGCACTCCAGGGAGAACACCATGGTGAAGGCAATGTTCAGGTACTTCAGGGCCAGCTCATAGGTGTATGGAGCAGAATAGTACTGATGGAAACAGAGACAGCACTAGCCAGGAGGGGCCTGCCAGCCTYGTGGCTGGTGACTGTCCCAGCACAGACCTGACATGGCCTATGTTTGCTGCCCTGGCTGCCTCCAGAATTCCTTCTTTTCCTCACCCCTCCCTCAGGACAGGCCTGTGGTGGTCCATATTCCTTGCCTTGGGGGCGTCAGGAACATCTCCTCCTTACTCTCTCCACCCCTCTCCCAGGACAGATGCCACTCCTTCTAAGAAGGGGGCACAGAGGAAATCCAGGCCTGCCTACAGTAGTTAAGAGGTCTAAATAATTTGGGTCATTTCCTTTAGAAAAGGTGCCACCTCCAGTTTGGGTCCTGTGTTGTTTCACAGGGATGTGCCTGGGGAATTCACACACTGTCTCAAAGCATCTCCACAACCAAAATTCCCTCTGCTCCCATCCTGACTGATGCTACTGCTCCAGACGAAGGGGACAGCCTCCCTCTGAGCCCCAGCTCACCTTCATCATGAGCACCACGGTGTTGAGGGCTATCATGGCCATGATGGTGTACTCGAAGGACGGGGACACCACGAAGTGCCACACGCGGTACTGGAAGGTGTGTCTGTTCTGGGGCATGTACCTCGTCAGGGGCTTGGCGCTGATGGCAAAGTCAATGCACGCCCTCTGCAACAAAATAACTCCCATCAGACCCCCACGGACACCATCGTATTTTCTGGAAAATCCCTTTGCCAGGATTTCTYCTCCTGGGRAGMTGAGAAGCCTCAGAGAAAAAGGAAAACAATATGATCTCATTTGCTTCTTCTGTGTTTTGCTGCTTTGGAATGTGAAATGTGTTTTGATGCTTTGGAATGTTTGTGCTGCTTTGGAGATTGCTTGTCCAACATGTGAATTGTTTTGACTTAATGACCAATCATGGTCAGGCTGTGTCAGGACTCTGAAGAGTGAGTCACGAGTTTTTGATTAGTATCTCGTTAAGCTTTCTGTAAGTATCCTTTATTATTTAGTATAGTTTTAGTATAGTATTCTTTAATATATCATATATCATATCATATCATATCATAAAATAATAAATTAGCCTTCTAAGAACACAGAGTCAGATTTATCATTCCTTCCTGCCACGGGGGACCCCAGAAAATACCACAGGGAGGTGCTGGTGGCTGCCACAATTCCTTCCTTTATGATCTGGGAAGGCAGCTGGTTCATGGGTTTCTCAACTTTTTGATAGCAAGGGAGTTCCAAGCTCCCAAATTCCTGAAAACCCCACGGAAATGTCCCCTTTCCCCTCCCCAGACCATACCTCGTTCTTCTCCAGGCTGCACTCCTCCATCATTTTGTCTCCTTGCTCTTGGAAGGTGATGATGATGAGAGCCACAAAAATGTTGACGAAGAAGAAGGGGAAGACCACGAAGTAGACGACATAAAAAATGGACATCTCCATGCGGTTGCTGCGGCTGGGCCCGCGGTCCTCCTCCGTCACATCCACCGAGTGCTGCAGCACCCTGTGGGCAGAGAGGTGGAGAAAAGCAACCAGGGATACATCCATCACTTCCAATGGGACCCAGCTCTGTCTGTCCATGCTTRTGTAATGACAAGGTAAAGCTCTGTCCTAATCTGCTTTCAAGGATGACCCTTTTAAATGGCTGCAGTTTGTTTTATGGTGCTTTGCCACGTCCCTGATGGAAAATGGATTTTCCTGTGCTCTGCACAGAGAGAAAAAAATATTGCCTGAGCTCACATGGGCATTTAGAGAGGTCCAGTACTACCATTATCCCTAATATTGACTTCAAATATATCTCCAGGCCACAGAGAAAAGGCATTTTCCATCATTCACTCCCTAAGGAAGAAGCTAACCCCAGTCACAACTCCTGCTTCATAGCAGGGCTAAAACCTCTTTTGTGCTGGTATAATTTGTTATTCTCTCCACYTCCCAGCCCAGCAGCTCCTCTCTCAGTCTCACTGGGTGTAACCTGACCACCCCAACAGGGTGACCACCCCTGTGGGAGGGGACAGAGGAGCAGAATACTCACTGGGGCCACCCCTCGCCCGTGGACACYGTGAACAGGGTGAGCAGAGCCCAGATGATGTTGTCATAGTGAAACTCGTGCCGCTTCCACTCCCTGCATTTCACCTCCATCTTGTTCTTCTCGTGGTCCACGTAGTTCCCTCTGCAAGGAGGACAGGGAGCAGTGACCTCRGGGTTTTTGGGCTGCCAGAGTGTGGGATGGTGGGTTTGAACCCTGGGGGCAGCGCGGGTGTGTGCGGGGGTCACCTCTCCTCCCTCAGGGAGAGGCTGGATGRCAACCATGAGGAAGGGGAGGGAGAAGGGGAAAGTAAAACAGAAGAGAGAAGGAGGAAAGAACAGGAGCAAAATAAGGACTCTGCACCCCACAGAAGGATGGGCCACACACTGGGGATGGGGTTCAACCCATGCTGTGCCCAGGAGCAAGGACTTAACAGGGACCCACAGCAGACATGATCCAGTGCCCTGCCCTTGCCAGAGGGGTCAGAAGCACCAGAGGTACTCCTCAGGGCACCCACATGCAGTCCTTCTGCGTGTCCTTGGAGCTGTCAGTACAGTAGAAGAACTTCCCCTTGAAGAGCTGCACGGCGATGACGGCGAAGATGAACATGAAGAGCTTGTAGACAATGAGGATGTTGAAGACRTTCTTGAGAGATGTCACTACACAGTCAAAAACAGCCTGGAAGAGAGGGCAGAGCTCACCCTGGGGAACCCACAGACCTGCACCAAGACCACGGTACTTGCTGGGAAAAGAGGGAAAGAGCTGGGCCTTCTCCAAGGCCAGAAGTTATTTTGTGAATGAGGTTAACACCCAGAGCACCCACAGCACACATGTAGGCACCATGCAGCCCCTGAGACAGCACCAGGGATGGATATTTGTGTCCTCAGTGTTCTCTGCAACCAGRGAAGCAGATGGGGGACCATCCTAATGATGCAATTAGCAGCACTCAAGACTAATTAGCGAGCACTTCATCATTTTGCATCACCCCAATAGCAAGGCAGAGCAAATACCTCTGCCTGCCACAGCAGCACRTTCCTTAGTGCTCTCAGCCCTGGCTCTCACAGCACTTAGAGTGGGGATTGTCCTGATCCCTGTTTCATGATGGAGACAGGCTCTTCCAGAAAGGAACTGACACAGGCTGACTCCATCCACTGATCAGGAAGAAAAGCTGGGGTCAACCCCCATGTTTCTGGGGTGCCACCCTGGGTCTCATCAATCAGCCAAACCACTTACAAGTAAAAAAAAAAGAGCTTCCTTGTTCTCACACTCTTTTTTGGCTCTGTACCCCATCAGCTAAGGTAGGGAAACTCATAATCCTACCTGTGATGCAGAAATAATCCCATTATTGAGATGGGAAATCCCTTTCCAGTGCAACCCCGTGRCAGCACAGCGCACAAAACCCTGAGCTGTTTGCAACCTGCTCTGGTGGGAAAGATGAAAAACTTCCCAAAGAGATTTGAGCTCTCCAAAACCAGGGCAGCCTATTTTTCAGGAGAACATCCGGGCTTTGCTCCATTTTGTCCACTCAAGCCCCACTTTCCCTGGCAGAGSAGCTACTTCTGGACACCTTGCAGTGCTCCGGGCTTGCTTTTAAAAACTCACTGCACCTCCAGACACAAAGGGCTCCTAGAACACCCCAAAAGCTTTGAAAAYAACTTGTTATTGCTCACAAATAAATCACTGGTGATCCCTGCTCCCAGGGAAGAGGAGAAGAGGATGTAAGGCAGGAGATGGAGCTCCTTACCTTCAGCTTGGGCAGCCTCTTGATGGTTTTCAGGGGCCTCAAGACMCGCAGCACACGGAGGGACTTGATGGTCTTGATATCCCGGCCCTTGTTGGTCCTGCCACGTCAGAGGGAGGCACACGCACCCARAAATGGAACAGAGAGACAATAACCTTGTAGACCTGGGTGCCCTGGGGAGCTGAACTGCCGACAACACCCCCCCAGCACGTGTGAAGATGGGAACAGGAGGGGCACAAACACTGCTGAGCTCTCAGCCCACCTCAACGCRGCTCCTCCGACACGCGCCGACAGCCGGCAGAGATGGAAAACAAGGCAATCCTCTCTTCCCTGAGATTAGCACCCTTCCAGTGACCTCAACAAACCCCTCACTGTGGGAAGCAGTGCCAGGGCTGGGGCAGGCAGTGCCAGGAGGTTTGCAGGGCACAGGCACACGCTGTCTGCAAAGGGGGCTTGTGCAGGGTCACCACCGCTGCAAATTGTTTGCTTCCCGTTGCAAGAAATGCAGAATAAAATGAGGGAGGTTTGCTCAATGGGGTCCGCATTGCCAGGGARATTGTGGGTGCCTCATCCCTGGAAGTGTTCCAGGCAAAGTTAGATGRGGCCYTGAACAGCCTGGTCTAGTGGAAGGTGTCCCTGAGCAAGGCACAGGGGTTGGACCCTTGGGATGGTCTCAAAGGTCTCTCCAGATCAGGGCTACTCTTGCCTTCACCCCAAATCAGCTGAGGGAGGCAGAGCTTACCAGGAGAATTCTTTAAAAGCCCCCTCATGACCCTCATTTCTTGCACATGATGATTATTCCCCTAACCACAACACSAGGTGGGTTTTTTTTCTTTTTTAACCAAAGCCTGGATCTCGAGGTCCTGGTGAAGGTGGCACAGCTTGGATCCACCAGGCACCCTTGAAAAACGTCAGGGAAATTACTTGCAACAACAGATGCTCCCAATTACACAGCTCCTTGGCAAGGGTTAATGCAACAGGGAGTACAATAATGGGCTTAATCATTACAAGATGTAAACAAAACCACTAATTAATAGCCCTCCCTAGGAGCACAGCCCTCACATGCATGGGAAGCAACTGTACAGACGGACCTAGGACTCACTTTGCTCCTGTTTTGCTCAGAAATAGGGCCTGGGGCATCTGACTGAGGGCTGGGGTGAGGGTTTGAGGGCAACACTTATCTGGTGCAAGTTGTCACCAAGGTCACCCCAAGTGCAGTGTCTGACACCTGCTGAGGGGGGATCCCTCAGGAGTGCCTGCAGGGCAGCGTGCTGCAGCCCCTGAAAACGCAGCTGAGGGTCAGCCCAGGTGTGGGACAGAGTGAGCTCCAGCTGCAGCCACCCCCCTGCATTCCCAGGAGCAGCATCCCACAAGACCTCRAGCGCCATAGTTACCCCAAAGCATTCCTGTCGGTGATCCAGCCCAGCAGCCAGCGAGCAGCACCAGCAGAGAGGTGGAAAAAGAAAGAAAGAGAGGAGGAAGGTGAGAAAAGGGTCAGGGGAGCTGCATGGGGACCCTGCAGCAGCTGCCCACCACCCCAGACCTGAGGACAAAGGCACAGTGTGTAGACCATGTTGTAGCCTTCAGGATRGGGCACATCTCCAGGGAGGAACTCCTCCAGAAGCCCCTCCTGCCCTCCCTGCTGGAGGTTTTGGGTGGGGGGCACGTGGTGAAAGCTCTGCTGCAAGAGGGACCTGCATGGAGTGGGACAGTGGGCAGCAGCAGGAAGGCACAGCCCTCCTCAGCCAGGAGCTGTGGGGTCAGGGAGCCAAAGGCAGAGGCCTCCAAGGGAACCCACCTGCAAGCTGCAATAGTTCCCATCCAAATTCTGCTCAATCMCCTCCACTGAGAGCTCCACTGAGCCTGAGCTGCAGTGCAGGGTCTCCTGCAAGCCAGCAGGATGCTCAATTGGACAAGCCAAGGTGGGCTCCAAGGTCCCTGGCTGWAACCAAACCTCTGTCCCTGTTTGAGCCAAGTCCCTGCCATGTGCACAGAGTGCTCAGCACTGGGGAAAAGCCTGTAAGCAAAACTTTTCCTAAAAYACATCAAACTCACCCCAGCCCCTGGTTGTGTGTCAGTCCAACATGTGGGAGGTGAGCTGGAAAGGTGACAATTTAACTTTGCAGCACTTCTGTGGTGGCCTGACCTGCCTCACACCAGGTTATTTTGCAGTACCTAGGGGTCCTTCTCTGTTCCAGGCCCTGGTGCCAGTGGGCACAAGGAGATGCTGCAAGGAAAGAAGCCCCTCTGCTGGGTAATCAGCCCCTGCACACCCAGGGCTCCACACTGGCCACTCAACCTCTGCACCAACCTTTCCACCAGCCCTGGACAGCTCTGCAGAACTGCTGTGAACTGCAGCCTCAGAGGGAGGCMAAGGCCAGCAGGGACTTTACTTGTGGTTCTGGTTATTTCAGCTAATTTAATTTGAACTCCTTGGAGATTTACAGCTTTTTATTTAGGCTGTGCGTGGATTGATGGATTAGCTTTCYACGTGGAGAGCTAGAGATGAATGGAGACAGCCTCTCCCAGGATTTGTGGCCTCTGAGGGAGCAGTGGACAAGCCACAGTGGCTCACAGAGAGATGGCTTTGTGGGTGGACACTTGGTGATTTGGATGTGGCACACACAGCCTGTGGGTGATGGTGGCACTGCTGAACCAGCTCCAAACCTCCTGCTGTGCCCACAGCCAGGGAAAACCAGAGTGCAGAGGGGAGGAAGGAGGGGCAGGAAACCTGCATGGAACACCCCAGAATTCCTGCTGGGACGTGCTGGACTCAGGCACCAGCTGATCTCATCCAGGTAATCACCACACTCCACAGGGACTGCTGCTCCCAACCAGCACCACGGAGAGGAGGAGGGAGAAGGAGAAGGAGAAGGAGAAGGAGAAGGAGAAGGAGAAGGAGAAGGAGAAGGAGAAGGAGAAGGAGAAGGAGGAAGGAGGAAGGAGGAAGGAGGAAGGAGGAAGGAGGAAGGAGGGGGAAAGGAGAAGGAGAAAGAAGGAGAAGGAGCGGGAGAAGGAGGAAGGAGAAAGGAGAGGGAGAGGGAGAAGGAGGAAGGAGAAGGAGGAAGGAGGAAGGAGGGGGAAAGGAGAAGGAGAAAGAAGGAGAAGGAGCGGGAGAAGGAGGAAGGAGAAAGGAGAGGGAGAAGAAGGAAGGAGGGAGAAGGAAAACAGAGAAGGGAGAAGAGGAGGAGGAGAAAGAAGGGGAAGGAGAAATGAGAAAGGAGAAGGAGAAAGAAGGAGAAGGAGAAAGAAGGAGAAGGAGAAAGAAGGAGAAGGAGGAGAGGAAGAGGAGGAAGAGAAGGAGAAAGGAGAAGGTGAAGGAGAAGGGAGGAGAAGGAAAAGCAKAAAGAAGGAGAAAGAAGGAGAAAGGAGAAGGAGAAGCAAGAGAAGGAGAAGAACATTCAGAACATTCCCCGTGCCCTGGCCCCACATCAAAGAGCTCACGGAGGGAGAAGAAAAGGAGAGGGATTGGAACATCACCACCAGAGCTKTCCCCTGGGGATCAGGAGGGAGGCTGGGAGGGAGGGTGGCAGGCTGGGACATGGAGAGCTGGTGAATATCCTGCAGCTCCCTGGGCTGCCGAGGGYAGAGGCAGGTGTTCTTATAAATGCTTTATAATGCATGAACCCATCGGAAATCACCGTGGGGCCTTTGTTCCCTTCACTGCCCAAGCCATGAGCTCATCTCCTCCAGCAGGAGCCAGGCTGCAGGCGCGGCAGACAGACAGATGGACAATCCTGCAGGTTTACATGACAAAAATCCCCCTCCGTGGCACAAGCAGCTCAGGATGTACCCAGCTACAGCTGCAGGAGAGAGCAGGAGACACCAGTGCTCGCTGCAGACGTGTGAGGGGAGATGCCAAGGCCTTCTCCACACGCCTTCACCCTCGAGAATTCAGCTGCCCCATGCCCAGAGGGAACATCCTTCCCTCGGCAGGCAGGGGCCAAGCAGGGCTGGAAGGTGCCAGGCAGCTCCTCCACATCCCCTGCCAGCTGCAGGGCCACCACAGGAGCTGTGCCACCCTTGTGGGGCGAGGGCAAGGGGACAGCAAGCAATTCCTGTGCACTGGTGAGTGTCACCATGACATTTTCTGAAAACTCCTCTTTTGCCCAGGATTTTCTCCTGGGAAGCTGAGAAAGCCTCAAGAGAAAAATGAAAACAATAATTATCTGATTTCTTCTCCTGTGTTTGCTTTGCTTTGGAATGTGGCTTGGACATTGTTTATCAACAGGTGAATGTTTGATTGGTTTCATGTGAATTGTTTTTAAGTAATGACCAATCACATCAGCTGTGTCAGACTCTGAGCCAATCAGGAGCTTTCATTATCATTTTTTCTTGTGAAGTCTTCTGATGTAATCCTTTCTTTTTCTTTAGTATATTTTTTAGTATAGCATAATAATGAATATGATGTAATATAATGTAATATAATATAATATAATATAATATAATATAAATATAATATAATATAATATAATATAATATAATATAATATAATATAATATAATATAATATAATATAATATAATATAATATAATATAATTATTAATATAATTATATCAAGCCTTCTGAGAACATGGAGTCAAATCCTCATCTCTCACCTCGTCCTGGGGACCCTCACAACAACTAACAGGTGAGGACACCCCTCCACCCAGGAGCAGGCTGAGCCAACAACCTGTGCTCCTTCAGCCATCAAAATTCTTGATGGAAGTTGCCTGGGAAGGAGAAGGCTCCCTTGCCCTCCACCTCAAACACTCAGTGCATCTTCAGGCTGCTGATGGYCTTGAGCCCTGCCAGACACACTGAGGGGCTGTCCTGGCAGAGCAGGGATCAGCACACCCTGGAGATGCTCCATCCACCCTCGTGGTGGCCTGTGTGGCCTCCCAGAGGCTCAGAGCGTTGTCCCCAGGCTGCAAACCTGCCCCAAGCCCCTTCCCCATGGTCTGTGGTCAGCCCCCTGCCCTGCCCAGGGGCTGCTCCATCCCTGTGCTGGGCGAGCTGAATTCTCCCRTGCTCTTCCCAAGGGGAGAGCAGGGCTGGAAGCACCGGGTGAGGAATGGGGTGAGGAGGATGAGGAAGGCACAAGCAACGAGCCAGAGGGGCACAAGTGGGTGAGAACCAGGAGAAGGAGCTGCTGYCCAGTGTGGGGTGAGGAGGGAGGGATGGATTATGGGCTGTAATCCATCCAGGGACCTCGTGGGCACCCCGGGAGCCCAGCACAGTACCTGAGCTGTGGCCAAGGCTCCCGTCCTCCCCTGTCAGCAGCCACTGCTGCCAGTGTCACAGGCACAAAGAGAGAACAGCAGMGTGACAAAGGAGCCTGAGCCTCTCCTCTCTGCTCCTCTCCCTGCAACGGGGCAGCACAGCCCTGGGGATGGACCAGGGGGTGCCCCTTCCCTGCCAGCACCACCTGGGCACCACACATCCCTCCCTGAGCTCACTGCACCGTTGCAGACATTTTTTGTGAAAAATCTTTTCTTTAGGATTTTTCTTCTTGAAAAGCTGAGAAGCCTCAAGAACAAAATGTAAACAATGATTATCTGTTGCTGTGGAATGCAACAAGTAGATCTGTGATTAGTCCATGTTAGATGTTTCTAATTAATGGCTAATCACAGCCCAGCTGGCTCGGACAGAGAGTCCGAGACAGAGCCTTTGTTATCATTCTTTCCTATTCTATTCTTAGCTAGCCTTCTGATGAAATCCTTTCTTCTATTCTTTTAATATAGTTTTAATGTAATATATATCCTAAAATAATAAATCAGCCTTCTGAAACATGGAGTCAGATCCTCGTCTCTTCCCTCAACCTGAGACCCCTGTGAGCACCATCACAGCACCCCCTGCCCCAGCCAGCAGCACAGGGCACATCAGAGCAGCAGAAAACTCATCCCTGTGTGCTCCTGCCCTCCATGGCACATCCCAGCAGCCACAGGTGCCACAAGCTCAGTGCCAGGGCCCAATCTCCAAGCAATGCTCAGTGGGGACACTGCAGGGCAAGCCATCTTTGTGGTGCCTCAGAGGATGATGGCACAAACCCCACCAGCCTCATCCCCATTCCTGCAGGGCTCCAGAGAAGTGTCCCCCTCAGACCAGAGGAAAAGTCACCAGCCAGGGCTACCATTTCCAGCACAAACGTGTTCACAGGGCAGCTCCACCTGGCAGGCTGCTGCTTTTGCTGTCTCTGTGCACCCCAAGATGCATGGCAGGTGTGTAACTCCAGCTCTGGCATCTTTAGGCCATTTCCCCCCTCTCTAACAACCCCTTCTGCTCTGTTTCAAATCCACTTGCACYACCAACTTCTTCCTAGCATCTCCAGCTTGCCTTGCCTTGCTCCCTGCCTGCTTTCTCACCAGMTTCTGCCAAACCAKGAGAAACATCTCCGGAGCAGCCACACACCACTGCCAGGAGCCATACCAGAAGGGTGCAGAGAAATAAAATACAACACAAAATCAGAGGCTAGTAGCCATAGCACACAGTTTCACCCTTCTCCCAGSCCAGGGGAGGCAGGGAGCTGACAAGGACAAGGGACACTTACGCCAAGGCAAAAGCCACCAGCGCTCCCACCACCACGATGAAATCCAGGATGTTCCAGAGGTCTCGGAAGTAGGAGCCATCCTGCAGGATCAAGCCCTGATCAATCATCTGGAGGGKAGATACAGAGAGAAAAACAGGCAGGGGATGAGCAGCTCAGACACCAAGCTGGGGGACAGGGACACTGCAGACACATCCCAGTGTCCTGGCTGTAGGACTTGGTGTTTTGTGGAAGCCTCAGGGCTGATAAAGGAGGTGCTGAGCACTCTGGACCAGCACTGCTGAGAACCCAGACTTTAAGGTCACCACCTTCTAAATTTAGGACCAGAACTGTAACACTGAGCTATTTCCCAGGGATGCTGCATCCTGTCAGGGCTCTTACCTTGATCACCATCTCGAAGGTGAAGACACCAGTGAAGACGTAGTCGAAATACCTCAGCACCTGCAGACAGAGGGCACAGGTGCTCTGCAGCTGCTGCTGAGCAAACTGTGCCCACCCAGACACCCACCTACAGCAGCTTGCCTGGCTCAGGGGCAGCAAAATGGGGTTGGTTTGCTTGTCTCAAACCCAGCCTTGTCCCTAAGAGTTCAGGGCAGCCCCAAACCCAGCCTGTGCAGGCAGGAGGGAACCATTCCCCATGCAAATGGCTTGGAAATGATGCTGCTAGCCAAGATCACCTGCCCCACACCAGTACCAGCATCTCCCCAGTCCAAGCCACTTTACAGCTGACCAGGCATCCTGGTCTCTCCCCAGGCTCTAAACCCCACGTGTGGGAAGCTGGGAGTGACTCCCACGGTTCACAACGGAACGTGATGGGGAAGAAATCAGGTTCCACAGCACAACGCATGTGCCACCACGGGCTGTCCTGATCCTGCAGAGCTCAAACCCTGCAGGAGCTCTGCCTGCCCTGGTGGGGGAGCAGGAGGGGGTTGCAATCACTTTGTTACGGTCGGAGTTGGTGAGGACGGGATCCTCGGCGGCRAGGGCGATGCTGCTGGCAGCGATCACCAGCAGGATGCACATCTCGAAGTAGCGCAGGTTCACGATGTAGTGGCAGGCCCTCCTCACCCTGCAGGGACACAGCCCACACCCCAGCTGTGAGCCCCTGGCAGGACACAGCCACAGCCCTTGTGCAAAGCCCAGCCCATGATGCCGCCTTCCAGGGTGGGGAGATGGGCAGCAAAGCCTGAGGAGCAGAAGAAGGGAGCCCAAGGGGTGTTTGGGCTTGTTGGTCCCTCTTCTCAGCTGTCTCAGCCCCACAGCCAGGCAGGGAGAGTCCCAAGAAATTGGGGTGCTTACTCTTCCAGGCTGCTGGGTCTGGGAAAGAGCTACAGAGCAGCAGAAAACTGCAGGTAAATATACCAAACAAGGAATAAAAAATGCCAGTTTAGAAATCAGCAGCTGGGAGAGAGCCATGAGCCATGCCACAGAGAGAGAGCTATGTGGCTGCTTATCAAGCCTGTTTGGGAGACACTCAGCTCCCTTCTCACAGGGATTCTCTGTTTTTGGTGATGGCTGGGGTCCTTCCCCTTGCAGCCCTCCCCAGCCCCAGAGTGAAAAACGTCTCACGGGTTGGTGGTGCTGAAGATGAACATGGAGCTGTGCGGCACCATGGCTTTGCCCGTCTCGCTCTTTTCCTTCTTCCTCTTCTTCTTCTCCATTTCTTCCTCATCCTCTTTGGTCTCAGCCTCCTTTAAGGGGCTGGCTTCACCGTCTGTCTTGTTGCTAACTGCAGGAAAGCGAGAGCCTTTGCCCGACCTTGCACCCAGACAACACCCTGGGGTGTCCCTGCCACCACCCCCTGAATTCCTGCTCTGAATCCCTGTGCTGTCACAGGGAGAGGGACCAGGCAGGAAGAAAACACACCAGCTRCTRGGATGGAGCAGATAAAATGGGTTTAACAAGGCCAGTTTTCACCTTGCTGGTTAATTAATAACACTGTTTAAAGCAGCTCACCTTGACAGCCAGGATACTGCTAAGGGGTTTGAGTGACAGTGAGCTGCCGGAGGCTACAGATGTTCCAGGAAAAACAGGGAATGCCAGAGTTTTGCCCAGGCAGAGAGGAAGGGGAAATGATGGATAGGATGAAGGGGTGGTGAGAAATGATGGATCAGATGAAGGGGTGGATGGGAAGAGGTGAGAAAGGGGATGCTGGCACATCAGCATTTGGGCTCCCCTGCAAAACTGGGGTGAGGTGCTGCAAGGAGCAGCACGGAGATCCCCCCAGCTGATGGATGCGGACAGGAAAACCCACACAAGCARCTTCCCACCCCCACAGGGTCCCCGAGGGCTGGGAGAGGGGCTCAGGAAAGAGAGAGGGGTCCTCACTCTGTACCACAGCGGAGTCGTGCACATCGATCATGATGGCCGTGCTCTCGGTGGCCTTCTCGGTGTTGGGGGTGATGGAGGACAGGTCGGGCTCGCTGCGGCTCACGCTGCGGCTGGGCTCCAGCAGCGCCTGCTCGCTCGTGTCCGGRCTGCTGCACTCCTGCTCCGGCAGCGTGCCCGTCCTCCCCTGGGACAGCTCGGCTGCCACGTGTGGGGGGCTGCCCCTCTTGGCAGTGCCGATCAGATCGGCGTCACCAAGCAGGGACCCCCGTTTGTCCTGGCAGTAGGGACGGGGCAGAAAAGGAGGTGTGAGAAGATATGGGGGGACCCCGTTTGTCCTGCAGTAGGGATGGGGCAGAAAAGGAGGTGTGAGAAGATATGGGGGACCCCGTTTGTCCTGCAGTAGGGATGGGGCAGAAAAGGAGGTGTGAGAAGTTATGGAGGACCCCGTTTGTCCTGCAGTAGGGATGGGGCAGAAAAGGAGGTGTGAGAAGATATGGAGGACCCGTTTGTCCTGCAGTAGGGATGGGGCAGAAAAGGAGGTGTGAGAAGATATGGGGGACCCCGTTTGTCCTGCAGTAGGACAGGGCAGAAAAGGAGGTGTGAGAACATATGGGGGCAGGAGATGGAGAGAATACAAGGAGCTGTGAGGATTGCAAGATGTGCCTCTGCAGGTACTGACCCTGATGGACTCCCCGCTCGCCTCTGGCTCCCCCGGAATCAGCGCCTCTGTCGCAGCCACATCCCCGCGCCGGTCCCCATCCTGTGTCCCCTCGGCAGTGCTGGCCTCCTCCAGCCCCATCTCCTGGCTGGCCGAGCGGCTCCCCAAGATGCCAGCCGTGTCCTTGCCCTCCGCRCGGGCTCTGCGGTGCCGGCTGCGCCGCTGGCTCTGCCTCATCCTCGCCCTATCCTCCATGCTGCCTCCTGCCCCGTCCTGTTCTCCTGGCTCACAGTTCCCGTGGCAGGACTTCTGCTGCCACACGTCCCGCTTGGCCCGGGGCGATGTCCTCTCCTCCCCACCGCCGGGGTTGGCCCCTGGCACGGGCTGCTCAGGTCCCTCGCGCTCTGCCTTGCCCTCCTCGGCGCATTTCTCCAGGGTGACACCCTCCCCGGGTCTCTTCCTGCGGAAGATGCTGGCGTGGGGGTTGATGAGGGGCGGCTCGTCCTTGTTGATGCCCTCCTGGCTGGACATCTGCATGTGCCGGCGCAGCTGGCTGGTGCGCTGCTCCCACACCGACATGTGGTGCCTCCGCCGCCGCTCCCGCCTGCAACGGGGCACGGCCAGGGGTCACCATCCCGGCTGCCCTCAGCGTCCCCCCAGTGAAACACCCACCCTGGATCTCATCTGGGAATCCCAGGCACAAGGAAGCACCACCGCCARGGTTACAGGCTCAATGGTGTGCCATTGAGAATTAGATGTTTTCTTGTAGGTAGAGGCTCRGTAGGAGTACGAAAACATAGGCTTGGATTATYGCTACTGCTACCTCTAGGATAGTTAGTAAGAAGAGAACTWATAAGGTTAGGAGTGAAACTGCTGGTATKGTGGAGAACAGGGCTGTTGTGGCTGTAGAGATGAGTTGGATAAGAAGGTGGCCTGCTGTGAGGTTGGCTGTTAGGCGTACACCCAGTGCTAATGGGCGAATAARTAGGCTTGYTGTCTCGATTGGGATTAGGGCAGGGATTAGTGGGGTGGGGGTGGCCTAGTGAAGCGGAGGGTTGGTTTCGCAGTCCTGTTAGGAGGSTGGCTAGTCATAGGGGGAAGGCTAGGGCCAAGTTTATAGATAGTTGGGKGGTTCGTCAGTGTCCCTCTGGTGCTGGGAGTGTGCTTGTGTCCCTTCAGAAAGCATCAGGSTGATGGATGACCAGCCCCAGCAGCACGTCCAGCTTCTGGGAGCAGCCAGCATCCTGGYTTGCCCCATCCCAGACAGGCAGAGACCACCTTCCCCTTGAGTGACTGCCTGGGGACACCTTAAATACAGGCCAAGCCCTCTTGCTGCACCCAGGGACCTCTCCTCGCCTCTCTCCCAGCGCATCCCGGGTAGAAAGCCAGCCCTGAGGCTTGAGGAGCAGCCATTCTGAGGGGAAGGAGCTGCACTGGGCTGCTGGGCTACACCACCAAACCTTTGCAGCGTGGTGCAACAACACCCTGGAGAAGACAAGACGTGCCCTTCCCGACACCCCCGCGGCACAGGGAAAACACCCAGGAGCACAGACGGGCACGGGCACTGCTCACACCCCACTGCAAACCCATGGGCAGCGAGCCACGGGCGCCGGCACCGCGCATGGGGATCCGCGCACGGGGATCCGCACACAGCGGGGGAAAACGGGGCACACGGATACAGCACACACACACACACAATGAATTCCCACTCCCGAGGGGAGCGGGGTATGCCCCGGCCCCGCGGACGGACGCACAGACAGCACAGGAGGCAYAGACGGACACGCGCCCCCGCCGCCCACATACAGGTGGCTGCTGCGTGGCTCCCACATCGACATGTGGTGTCTCCTCCGCCTGTCTCTTCTGCGGAGGAAAAACAAACGGGTTCAAATCCCCTCCTTCCACTCGTGTGGGCAGCGCACAGAGCTGTCCCCCCTCCCTGGGCACGGCTCGTCCTGGCCCTGGGCATCCACGGTGAGCCCCCACGGGCACACTGGTCGCAGGCTGGCACACTCAAGCTGGCACTCTGCTCCCTGGGAGCCTTCCCCACGCYAGTGCAGGCTCCAGTCCTTCAGGACCTCCGAGACATCCTTGGATACTTAACCGCTGTCTCAAACTGCTCCAAATTCACTTCTCTCAAGAAACACGAGGCAATTGGAAAGTGGGAGCAATGCATCAGGCCAGCCCTGAGATGTTCAGAGGCACCACCATGAGCTGCTGCTGCCCTGGGAGCACAGAGGGGAACGTGAACTTCCCCAGCAAACACAAGGCGCAAGGCCAGGCTGCGATGCCACAGAGCTGCTGTCACCTGAGCAGCYCCCACACAGAGCAAGTTAACAGGGCTGGCAGGGTGAGACTCCAGGCTTTAACCTTTGCCTCAGCACAGAAAGGATTCCGATACACACAGCTCCAAGAACTCTGCCCTGAGAATGTGCAATCATAGAAACACAGAACATCCTGAGCTCAAAGGGACCCACAAGGATCATCCAATCCAGCTCCCAGCCCTGCACAGGACAACCCCAATAACGCCACCATGTGCCTGAGAGCACTGTCCAAATGCTTCTTGAGCTCTGGCAGGCTCACTTCCCAACAGTTTGAAGGCATTCCCCCTTGTCCTATCACTTATTAAAAAACCACCTTGTCAGAAATCCCTCTCCAGCCTTCTTCAGGTGCTCCAAGGTCTCCAGGCTTAACAACCTCAACCCTCCCAGCTCATGGGAGAGCTGCTCCAGTCATGCCAGTGCTTATGGTCTCCATGGATCCCYGTGCATGGGGAGGCCTCAGTGCCACGCTGGAGGCAGGGCTGGAGCTGCCAGCACCCACAGCATCCCCACAATGAGCTGCAGAGCCTCCAGACACACCCACGCAGCACGTCCAGCACCAATGCATGCCGGTGCATTGTTCAACACGCACCAGTGCACACCTGGCAGCCCCGAGCCAGCTGCACCCAGCTGTGCAAACACAGAGCTCCTCCGGGCACCCACACCATCCCTGGCCATGTGGGAACACCCATCCATGCCCACACTGCCAGCAGGAATGCCCGTGCCAGCCTGCATGCAGCAGGGAAATGGAGCCACCAAAGGCAGGGCCTGGCTCTGAGCTCCTTTCTGGGCCACCTCTGCTCTGCCTTGGCCACCACTGTGTGATCCCTCCACAAGCTCAGCATCACCAAAAGCACACCAAACCTGATGCTGACTACATCATCAAGCCTAACCCGTGGCATCTACTGCCTGGGCCTGACCCCAGTCCATCCTGGTGAGTGGGAGGAGCTGGAAAAAACCCCCATGAATATCAATAGCTCCCCTTTCAATGCCACCAGAACAACAAGAAAACGTTGAAAAGATCTGTTTTCCCAACCAGCTCTGTCTGGCAATGACTAGAGAGCTCTATCAGGGATGTGCAGTGTGGGTAAATCCTTTACTGCCCAAATATATTCCATCTCCCCCTCTTCCTCTCTGCTATCTGTCCATTCCTCAGCCTCTCCCGCTGCCTAAAGCTCTCTATTCCCTCGCTTTATCCAACACATTCCCACTGGTATCCAGAAACAGAGCCAGCATGCAGACCCCACCACCGCTCCCCTAAACCCCCCTAGCACTTGTGCAGACAGATTTATTACGAACACCCCATCAGCCMCAATCCAGGGTAAAATCTGTGGCTGCTGGGGGGGTCAGACAGGCCTTACAAGCACACCCCGTTCCTGCTGCCCCTAAAACCAGCATCCCACCACTGCCAAAGCAGGGAGGGGGTCGTTCCCAAGGCTGCCTCTGACCCCCCCAGATCAGCACTCTCCTGAAGACAGCAGTTTCTCTCAGCAAATCTGCAAAGAGATTCTGCCTTGAACAAGTTTGGCTGGGTTTCAAAGCATAACGAAACCTAAAATTCCCTGGGAAGGGATTCTATAAAAAAAAAAAAAAAAGAGGGGGAAAAAAAATAAAATAATCCCTTCAGCTGTACTGAAATGTACTGTTTTGGGAAACAAATCAAAACGCCTCGTTCCAATGTTGACTTTGAAASTTTTATGTGATTTAGACCATATGACACCGCAAAATAAAGAGAAAAAAGGCAGCTAGGAAGGGAAAAAACAGAAATTTCTCCTGCTGAAATGCAGAGACGAGGCTTCTTAACACCATGCTGGAGGTTTATGTGGTTTGGGGCTTTTTTTTTCTCACCCAAATCAAATTTTTGAACAATCAAACATGGTTTCACAAACCCGCTCCATCTTTCCTAACTGCATTGGCTCCCAAGGAAGGAGCCCGAGGGAGATTTGTGACACCACTGCTCCCCTCTCCCCCAGCCCTGGCTGCTCTCCTGCAGCTCTGCCATGAAGAAMCACTCCCCAGGAACAAATATCACCCCTCCTCAAGAATAACTTGAGATACCTTCCTCCTCCCCCAGCCTCCTACCATCAGCCCTGAGTGCTTGAGCTCTATATTTGGGGCAGGAAGCCTCTTTTAGCATATTTTTGCCATGCCCAAGCACTGAGGCTGCAGCTTGGTGTAGAGGGTGGCAATTTCAGGAGCTCCCTGGAGAGCTGTCACCTCTCCAAAAGCACTGCTGCTCATGGGGAGCACACTCCTAGACCAAAACCTTCAGGAAGATGCCCAGAGAGGGACTCGCTCCATGTGGGGACCCCTTTTTTCTTGTTGGCAGTCCCCCCCAACCAGCCAGGCTAGGCTGTGCTGCAGCTCTGTGCCCTTCTGAGCCTGGCTGGGCTCAGGGGGGTCACCAGGAGGGTGTTGGGGAGTCACTCACTCGATAGCAGGCATGTTTGGGGCAGACATGGGGCTGACTTCTTTGGCTTTCTGCAGGGCGTGCTTCTGGTTAAAGGCCTCCTCTTCCTCCTGCTCGTCCTGCGGAGAAAAGAGGGGCATTGCTCAGTGGGGTGTTGGGGTTGTTATATACGTGGTAGATTAATTCATGCTGTAGAGTTAAGAATAAGTATATATAAAATATTAGGAGAAATCAAACCCTATGCTGGTGACTGCTCCGGCTGGGGACTGCATTCTATTCACATTCTAACCAGTTCCCGGACAACACTAAAGATAACACCAAGCCAGTTACCGTATGAATAAAGAAATCTTGGACYATGAAGCCTGCAGCCTCCCTGACTGAGGACAGAGTTATGCATATGGTAACCCCTTCCCGGACAGCCTGGATGAGACTGGCTCGGGCCATCAGAAGGGGTTTTCCCRCGGCACCATGCATGAGAAGATATCATCTGGACCTTCCCGGAAWGGAATGTCCTGAAGAAGCTCACAAGACCTGCACCTGGAAAGGATTAAGTCTACGCACTCAGGAAATATACATCTTCTGCCTGGGTACTCAGACATTCGTCTGGGTTCGGACTTCGTCTTTGTTTGTTTCTACACTTATGTGGATTCAACTTKACATGTAAAGGGACACAAAGGAATATGTGGGCATCTCTGCCTCAGGCAAAAAAAATGTATATAAACTGGCTTCTGTGAGCATTGGGGTGTACCTTTGGGGGAACGCTGTCACTCTGTCAGCAGGAACCCAAGGGCACCCAGCATCTGTGTCCGGGGCAGATGCTGTCTTGGCTGTCGTTGATTTTTTTGGTTTTTTTTAATMGAAAATTCTATTTTTTGTTAATTGACTTCATAAATCTTTGTCGATTTTTTATAAATTGGCTACAGATTTGATCATTTATAACAGGGTTCTGAGGGAAAGCTCAGCCACTGGGAGCAGKGAGGGATGTGCAGGGCAAGCCTTGACGCCAAGGCTCGAGGGATTGAGGGGGACCTGTACTTCTGATGCCTTGGAGTGGCTGCCTAGARCAGAGGCTAGACAAGGTTAAGAGGATGAAGTGGGTATTTATTGAAGGCCTTCAACAGGCAGCCAAAAGCCTCACAGAGCAGCTACACCCAAGGTGCATGATGGTCGCGAGTTTTTCAGACAATTATAAGTTTGGTCCATTCACATATCAGGGGTTAATCCTCCAATTACAGCTTCAGGTAATGAAGTCATATTCCCCCAGTTTGCTCCCCTCCAGTTCACTTTTTGTTCATATTTCTGGGGTCTTAGGTTGTAGGGTGTCCTTGAGTTTCAGGGATTGTTTTGTCTGACCAAAATGTGAAGACAGCAGCTAACACTCTGTATGGAGTTTAGAGTTATACACTAAAGCAGCACAGGATTTGAAAAAAAATAAATTTTTAAGGCATCACTTCCAGAGACACTTTATTTCCCTTGTGCTGTGGAGATGCAGGTTCCCCACTACACCAGATCTTCCCCAAGGCACACYAGGGCTGCTCAAATAAGTGAACCCAGCCCACTCCAGGCAAGAGCTGGGCTGAGCACGGTGGGACAACCCCAGACAGCACAGACCAGCTCAGCCCTCCCTCCTTCACAGCCACAGGGGCCAGACAGGCATCCCCCAAACCGAGTGGGAGGTAAGGCATCCATGAATGACCCCGGCAGGGCCCGGATTGCTTTAATGAGTAWGGTTGTGTCTCCTGAGCAAGGAATGTCATTAGGAGTCATTAGSGAGCATTCAGCCTTTTCAAAAACTCAGCGCTCCTTAATTGATGCTGCTGATACCCGTAGAGCTCCCCTGGAGGTGCCATCTGTGCCCTCCCACCGTGGGAGGACCCCTGCACACACCCCTCAGGCAAACCATGCCCCCTTTGGGGTCAGATTTACACCTGCATGGAAGCCTCCAGTGAGCAATAGCACTGGCTCCACAAAAATCTGGGCACCACAGGGTCACTGGTTTGCTCCAAAGAGTGGCACCGACCCTTGTAGCTCTCTCCTGCTCACCWTTATCCAGATGGTGCCCCTACAATTTCAAGTTCCCCAAATATTCCCCAGCATGGTCTTAAAAAGCAGCTGAGCACCAGCCTAAATTGCATCCTAAATCACATCTGCTGCCCACATCTGTGGGCAAATGGGGAATAAATATTGRCACCACTGGAAAATGCTTCCCACTCCCCATCTCCAGAGTGCTYGGGCAGRTAAGAGTCCCCACACCAGRTCCCACCCAASAGAYKAGGGTTATCTCCATCTGACTGATGGCAAACAGGACTGGGGRGTTTAAATGGAGAAATAAAGCCATACTTGAAGTGTGGGTGTTCCTGGAAAGACYAGCAGGTTTAAACATTCTCCTAAATCAAAGCCTAAATGGCTTTGCCCCCACTCTCTCCCCGGGAGAAGGAGAAGGAGSAGCAGGAACRWACCTTGGTGAGCTCCTGGGCRTTGGCCAGGTTGTCCACGGCGATGGCCAAGAAGACGTTCAGCAGAGTATCTGAGAGCAGCTAAGGATGCACAAGCCGTGTGTTAAGGACATGTGTATCTGCAGCTCCCAAGGAGCCCAGCCAAAGGCACAACTCCTCACCCATCCCACAGCCCTCAGTGCCCCTCCCCACAGCTCCTTCTCTGCCTTTGGGGCACCCACAGGGGTGTGGTGGGTGTCCCTCAGCTGGGAGGGGAAGGACATTTCTATGAGGAATGTTTGAAGGAGCTGGGGTTGTTTAACCTGGAGAAGAGGAGGCTCAGAGGTGACCTTATTGCTCTCCACACCTTCCTGAAGGGAGGCTGCAGACAGGTGGGGTTGGTCTCTTCCACCAGGCAGCACTGACAGAAYCAGAGRRCACAGTCTCMAGCTACAGCAGGGAAGGTATRGGTTGGATATTAGGAAAAAAATTTCACAGAAAGAATAATAAAGSACTGGAATGCTCTTCCCAGGGAGGTGGTAGAATCACCATCTCTGGATGTGTTTAAACAAMGACTGGACAYRRCACTKGGTGCTACAGTCTGGTTGAGGTGTTAGGGCATRGGTTGGAYTCGATGACCTTAGAGGTCCCTTCCAACCTCATYATTCTGTGATTCTGTGAAGAAGGGGAGGGGGATGCCCCTGGGGAGGATGAGGAGGTGGGGTTGTCAGCACGGAAAGCACAGCAGCCCAGTGGATACAGTTCCCAAACAAGGTGAGGACGATGAAGTAGATGGAGGACCACATCCCTGAGCGCACGCCTCCCTGGGAGCGGATGCCGTTGTACATCACCTCGTTCCAGTCCTCRCCCGTCAGGATCTGCGGGGACACCGGGCAGAGCTCTGTCACCTGCACTGCCCATCCCCTGCACATCTGTGCCACCACGCACAGGGACCCCCTGCAGTGGATAACCCAGCTCTGCAGCACCTGGGGGACATCCCACTGCACATTGATGAGGAGTTAAAGCCCCCTCAAAAGAGTTTTGAAACTCTTCACCTTCTGTAACAGAGGTGGACGAATTTCCACCTCCTGCCATCCACTTTGTTGTGCAAGAGAGGGAGGAAGCAACAACTSATAGAGGGGAGCTTGTTTGGTGTAAAGAGCCCCTCCCAGCCATGGGGGAGAAACCAGTGGTGCCAAGTCCCYTTGCTTGGGTCTCCTGGCAGCCCAGCTCCTACCTGAAACACCGTCATGATGGCTGCAGGGAAGGTGTCAAAGTTGGCCGAGGGAGTCCCATCCATGAAGTTAAACCTGGGAAGAGAACCAGGTGGGTAAAATACCAAGGTCACGAAACCCCTGACTGCTGCTGTGCTACCAGTTGTCTTTAGCAGGAYCTTTACCCACTCTAGAAAAGGTCTCCTGAGCATTTGGTGCCAGAAGCCAGAAGGTCTCCTGGCTAGAAGAGCCCACACAGCCCAAAGGCAGCCCTGGAGCAGGGATTTTTGTGTGGGAGGACACTGAGGGGGAAGGTACAGTCTTGCTGGGCCCCTGAAGAGGGTGTCATCACTTGCCTTTAACACCAAGAAACCCCTGTTCCTCAGCCTTGAAATGACATACCTGCCTCCAAACAGCTGCATTCCCAGCAGGGCGAAGACTACAATGAAGAGGAAGAGGAGGAAGAGCAGACTGATAATAGATTTCATGGAGCTCATCAGTGAGACCACTAAATTCCTCAGGGATGCCCAGTACCTAGAAAACAGAGATATTGCTGGAGCTCTGCCAGTGATGCTGGAGAGCAGAAGTGACTGGATCTGGGCTGCAGCCACAGTCTGAGGGTAACAGGCACTGATGGTGGGTACGCACTTGGTTATTTTAAATATCCTCAGGAGACGAAGAGCTCGTAGGACACTGATCCCAAAAGAGGTTCCTGGTCTGAATATAGCCCAAACCACTTCGAAGATGCTTCCCACTGTGACCTGAGAAGCAGACACAGCCACAAGTCAAAGACTCAGGATGGCCTGCTGCAGGGAATCTTAACATCCCCAAAGATGAGGCGCTCACCACCCCGTCCAGGACCTGGTATCTCAGGCTGTCCTGGCAGAAAGTGCTCCCTGCCCACGGTGACGGCCATCCTGATGTCCCCCTTGGTGCCTTGCATTGCACAGCCCTGCCAAGCTTCTCCCCCCACACCCCCAGCATCCCTGGGGCTGCTCACCCCACAGTCGAAGCAGTTGAAGGAAGAATGGAAGTAAAGGCGTGGCCCCATCCCGTACATCTTTAAGGACATCTCCAGAAGGAAGAGCCCAAGAAACAGGAACTCTGCATAGTCTGGAAGACAAAACCCAAGCGTGCTGGAGGCACTGAGCTGTGTGGAGCACACTCCTTGCACCCACCAGCTGAGCATCCAGCACACCACAGAGATGGGACAAGTCAAGGACCAGGCTGCATCCCCAAACCCTCAGGGTCTGGGATGAGGGAATTTGATCTGTGAGGAGCAAAACTGTATGTAACAGAGCATCAGACCCACGAGTTAATCATTCAGGGAAGAGGCACCAGTGTCCCAGGGGATTGACAGGACCAGACATGGCCAGCACTGAGCAGTGCAGCTCTTCGGCATTAAACCTACAAAGGCATCAACCACACGACACTGTAGGGGAATATTATCAACCTGGATTAAAATCATTGCATGGCTGGAATTTGGCCAGGGAAACAGAGCCAAACGGCCAAGAGCCAGTGAAAAGCCTTTCCAGCTATTTCATGAACATTTAGCAGGCAAGAGCCTGGCTCTCCACCTTTCCCAGAAGATGCTTCTCACCACGACCAGCTGCCACACCACGCTGCAGCGTGCTGGAAGCCTGGCAGGCCTGAGCCTACTACTGCAGATTTGGGTAGAGCTGGGGCTCGACAGGGACATTTTCAAGGTGAGGAAGAATAACACGTCTGTGAAAGCAGCATTGTCCCCAGTGCAGCAGCTCAGGAGTGGCACATGTGGGGCTGACCACGCTGCCCTGCAGTAGCCCACACTGCAGTGTCCTTTAAGGACACTACACCTTAAAGATGTAGTGTCCTTAAAGATGCAGTGCTTCCGAGACCTGACCTTGTGCCCTGGCCCATGCTGGGCTCAGGGAGGCTCCATAACTGGGAATCTCCAAGCCTGGGATTCCCTCACCATGCTCTGCACAAGGATTTTAACCAGGGTGTTCTGCCATGACCAGTCCCATCCCTGCAAATTTACACCTTTCCAGCAATGGCTTGTGCACATTCAAAGGTGGTTCTCCAGCAAGCTTTCCATYATCACTGTTCACAATTTTGGGATAAACTCCACAGAGACTGGCTGTGTTTCTCTCTCATGACAAACATCAGACCTGAAGGACACAGAGGCAGCACAACTCCTCCGTGTTTGCTCACAAGGATGAGACATCCCTCAGTGGCCATGGAGCCAAGGGCAAAGCTGAATTAAACACCTCTATATGGTTGCTTGTTATCAACAGCGGATGGAGCTGAGGTTATTCCCCACCCAGCTCCCCACCAGTACAACTGTGGCTACGAAACACAAGTAATAAAYGACACGATTATGAAAGTTTCTTTTTAGGTGAACAGAGAGGGGCAATTGTGGCAATCCACAAAATCAGAGGGTTTTGGGAAAGCTGCAAAAGGCAGGCCTCAGAGACAGTAAAACTGTGATTAGAGCTAAGCAGCAGCCATGAGATAGGTCAGCAGAAAAATTATTTAAAAAGTAGAAAAGCAAGGACAAATAGAACAATGGTCTGTGTCTTAATGCTTGGATAGAATAACTCTCTAAGCTACAGAAAAGTTTATCTAGCAAGATATTAGAAGTTTGAAGCTTAGTAATAGAGCTCTGTGAGTTGTGTTTAAGGATCACAAGCAGGTATTGTATTCTAAATAAGCAAGCATTGTTTAACCAAAGTTGCCTGTGCTTATAGGGGTTGGATAGAACTACTGTCAATGTGCTTTTGCTTTGTGGGATTGGTCAGAAAACTTATAAAGTAAGTTGTAACATTAAGTTCTTGGTCTGCTGCCTGGGATGTGAGCTGGTGGCATCTTCCCATAGTCATAACCATGGAATGAGACTGATGCTGGAAAATAAACCAGCTCAAGGCACGTTCCACAGCAGCCCCGTCCCGTTCGTGATTTGTACAGATCCCCAGCCGGCGATAGGCGTGCTGCAACGCTCTCCCACCCACACCAAGGCCAGGCACTCACAGAGGAAGTGGGTGAGCCAGGCTGGCTGGTTGTGATGGACAATGGCCACGCAGGCAGTGTTGAGAGCCACCAGGCTCAGGACGATCCAGTAGAAGACCTGGGATTTGACCATGTGGCGGACGGAGATGCGCAGCAGCCGCTCCTTGTGCCGTAAGTAGGAGGCACCATCCACCCTGGCACCTTTGAGGCCAGAGTGACTCGAGGGGTTGCCTAAAGGAAAAAAGAAGGRGAACAAGGAGTTGGATGCTCCAGCCTCTCCTGTGATATGAGACAGGGCATTGCTCTTATGGGGCACAACTCATCCGGAGAGTTTTTATGTGGCAGCATCTTTAGCAGCATTTCAGAGATGTCTGGTTTGTGACACTGTCCATGTGATGGGTGTGACTCTGGGAACCCAAGCTGCTGACAGAGGATTGGGGGGAGCAAGCTGCAGACTGCACTGACCCAAGGTTGGATGGAGAGGTCTCCTCTGCGCCAGCCTCCGCTCGCCCACGGAGGAGATGTCGACACAGTGCTCRTCACCCGACATGGCATCCGTGCGGTTCCGCTTGATGGTGGCTCTCCTGAGCACTGGCAAGGCAAGAGGAACAAGTGTTGGAGTCTCAGTAGCCCAACTCTGACCGTAGCCAGCCCGTTGGATCAGGACCTGGTGGTCAGAACTCAGGTCTTGTAACAGGACAAAGAGACCCAGGTGATGCTAGTCCAGAGCTTTCCCTTGTGTGGGATCAGACACAGCATCCATGCTCTCTCAAGAGTWATGGTGCCAATCCACCTCCCCTCACCCCTTTCTTGGGCTGCAGACCCCACTGGGGCCTCCCCRTCACAGCTGGAGGGTCTGAGCCTCCAGCTCCAGGCAGGCAGAAGGAAGGGCAGGCAGATTTCAAGGGCATTGCTGGTCTTACCGTCTAAGGCTGAGGTCCCCGAATTTTTGTTCTCTTCAGCCAGCATGACTTCCTCTATGCAAAACACACAGTTCAGCATCAGGAGACAAGGCACTGTCACACGTCACTGCCTGGTACTTAAGAACTTCTCCCAGCCCAGAGGCTGGCTCTGCAAACTCTTACCAAGTATTGGTTAAGGGCCCAAAAGAAAATTCTGGAGGGTGACAAGTGGCAGCTACCAAACATTGCATCAGAAAGAAGAATTACTTGTGATCAGCCCTTCTCCCTCCACTGCCATTAAGCTCATGAAGGAAGTTGAAAATTGTAGGCAGGTCTGGGGCTCAAGCAACCCAGCCCAGGGCTAAAACTGAGGTCTGGTGCTCAGGACTCATTTGAAGACACCCATCTTTTACAAGTCTAAATTCTGGATGAAAGTGTAAATCTTCCCTTCCCAGAGCTGAACGCACTGGCCTCATTCCTAGGAGGAGCAAGCAAGGACATGTGGCAGTTTGGGAACCAACACCCACGGGCTGTCATGCCTGGTGTCAGGAGGAAGCCTGGAACTTCCACCACCCCCAGCCCAGGTCCAGGAACCCCGAGGTAGGAACCAGTAAGTTCATCCCCTCCAGATGGCTCCAGGAGGAGATTTAACTGGAAAACCCTTCTCCCTGCTGACTGCTCTTCTTTCCCACTGCCCACCACTGCAGGGGACTCCAGCAAACGCCGGGAGAGCAAACGCATGGCAGAGCACAGCTGACAGCCGTGTTGCTCACAGCCTCCCTGCAGATGCAGTGTGCTTCGTGCACAGAATGTGACAATTTCATGCCACAGAGCACGAGGACTCACCGGAGGCTGGTGATGTCCTTGCCTGCAGCCCGGTGGGACCAAGCTCACCCATGCACTCAACATCACCTTGAGCACCTTGGACACTTCAGAGCTCAGGGATTCCTTTGTATCCCCACCACCCCACAGGAGCAGCAGTGTGCTGTCCCCCCAGGTGTCCCCTGGGCACCGTCCTTTACCCGCTTTGTCTATCCACGCCCGGTAGCCGTTGAGCTCCCGCTCGATCTGCTGCTGCCGCCGCAGCTTCATGAAGGCTCGGCGGTTCTCCACGCGCTCTCTCTCTTTGGCAAACTCCCTGGGGAAGGGCAGAAGGGAGGGCTGAGAGCAGGCCCGAGGGGCAGCAGGATGCCCAGGGGGCTGGGGAGCCACGGCACAGGAAGCAGGGACCAAGGTGGGTGTTGGGGATGTGCATGGGTACCCCCAGCCAAAGCGTGGCCAGAGGATGGGTGAACAATCGGGGAGGAGAAAAGCAGCACTGGGTGGATGTGAGCAAACACCCTGCTTGGTTGCTCAGTCCTGCATGCTCCAGCTGGGAGCTGCTGCCACTCAGGGAGGATGATCCCAGTGCCACCCAACTYCAGAGTCAGCTCAGCTTCTGTGTGTCCCTTCAGGGAATAAAAACTGGGCACTGTGAGGAGGCACTGAGGGGATGGAGGAGGGAATGTCCTGCCTTGCTTTCACCTCCTCTTCTGAATTCTTTTCCTTTCCAGCCTCTCCTTGGAGTATTTTCCCAGGACTTGAGACATGGCTGTCCTCCTCTGGATCTCAGGGTCTCACAAGAGCTGTCCAGGTGTGATGCCCAGCACAGAGTCTCCCTGCATCTACAGAGCTTCATCCCACACCCTCAGCCCCTTCCCAGTCCCAGGATGCTCCGAGGGAAGYGTGATTACAAAGAGTAAATGGCAGTGTTCTCTCTGTGAGAGGAGCATCTCTCTCCCCAGAGACCAGCAGCAATCTCAGGCCTCAGAAAAACAAAAACTATTCCAAAGAACGGAAAGAGCTGCTCTGTCTGCTGCAGAGAGCGTTCAAGTGCATTACCCCAGCTGAGCTATTACACCCTGATGCTGTGTGGGCTYCTGCATGTGTGTGTGTGTGTGAGTGTGTTTGTGTGGAAAGCCCGGAATGTTCCCTGCATCTCTTGTTTAAGATCCCCAGACAATCCGAGCGCTTTTCATTCCACCCCAGGAAGGTGCAGTTTCCTGCCGCTCCGGCATTAAGTGACAAATGACTCCCCCTCCAGCGCTGCCTTTCAGACTGAAATGAGACTTTCTTCCTGGGGCAGGGAAGCGGGGCGGGGAAACAAAAGGCAAGGGAGAGAAAAGCAGCCTAAGTGAAGGGAAGGAGGGTGGGAGGAGATGGGGGAGAAGGAAGGACCTCCCCAGCCAAGAGTGAAATGCGCTCGCAGTTTTGGGCATACCATGCCAAAGCACCTCTTTGCTCTAGCTGGAGGAAAGGCAGGAGCATTTTGGCTGTGCAATCACCCCTCACCACCCTTTGTTTGGAAATTTGGGATGTCAAGGAATGAGAAAATGCTGTTTGGAACCAGAGTCAATGGGGAAGTTTCCTGTCCTCTGGTCCTCCCAGCTCTGCCCCACGGGCCATGATTCCATGGCAGCCTTGGCAGCACTTTTCCCAGACCCCATAGATACCAAATCCTARAATGATTTGGGTTGGAAGGGGCCTTAAAGACCATCTCATTCCTTGCCATGGACAGGGACACMTTCCACCACCCCAGGCTGCTGAGACTCCCATCCAACCTGGCCAGGGACATTCCAAGGATGGGGAAGCCACAACTTCTCTGGGCACCCTGTGCCAGGGCCCCACCACCCTCACAGGCAGGAATTTGTCCCCAKTATCTAATCCAACCCTGCTCTCTGTCAGTGGGTAGCCATTCCCCCTTGTCTTATAACTACATGGCCTTGTCCAAAGTCCCTCTCCAGCTCTCTTGRAGCCTCTTKAGGCTCTGGAAGGASCTCTAAGGTCTCCYCAGAGCTTTCTCCATTCTGGGCTGAACAACCCCAGTGTCSCAGACATCTCTTATGAAAAATCCTTTCCTTMGGTGAGAAGCTGAGAGGCCTCAGGAACAAAATGGAAACATTGATTATCTGCTGCTGTGGAATGCAACAGGTGGATCTGTGATTGGCCCATGTTAGATGTTTCTAATTAATGGCCAATCACAGCCCAGCTGGCTYGGACAGAGAGCTCGAGACAGAGCCTTTGTTATTCATTCCTTCTTATTCTATTCTTAGCCAGCCTTCTGATGAAATCCTTTCTTCTATTCTTTTAGTATAGTTTTAATGTAATATAAATAATAAAATAATAAATCAGCCTTCTGAAACATGGAGTCAGATCCTCATCTCTTCCCTCAACCTGAGACCCCTGTGAGCAACATCACACCCCAGCTCTCTCAGCTTGTGTGCAACTGGGAGAACTTGGGAAGCTCCTCCTGATGTGTATCAGCTGAGAACCTGGCCACTCTCTGCTGCCTCCTGCTTGCCCATCCCTCTGTCTTCCAGCTCCTTGTGCTGCATGGCAAGAGAAAACACCATCATGTGCCCCCAGTGGAAGCCACCCAGAAGGACCAGCTGAGCCTCAGGCCACCTCTTCCTGMAAAGGGGAATGGGAGCATTGGAAAAGGTGCTCATCAAGCAACACTGTCCCCCTTTTCCTGAGGCAGCCCTTTTGCTCATGGAGCACTAATTTACAGGAGGCTGGTGCCACACACACTCAGGGACAGGGTTCATGCAGCTGTGGCAGCGTCTCTGAGGGAGCCACTTCCCACTCACTTGATCCCTAATGGAGCTTAATTGCTTTTGTCCATTAGAAGGAGGAAAGGGTGGCAGAAAGGGGAAGGGGGGGGAGAATAAAAAAAAAGTTAATCTCGACTTAATGAATTATTACATTTCAGAGAGACACGTTCCCAAGCAGGGCAGCAGCGGGGGCTGGTGACATCTGAGAGTGGGTAGGCGATGCTGACAGATCAAGGATTGCTCAGAGCCAATTTGCAGCAGCAAATGGGTAGAGATAATACTGTGTGTGAGTGAGAACAGGGCCAGCCATGGTGACTGACAACGCTTGGGAAGGCTCCAAGTCACAGGCAGGGCAGAGGACAGCCCAGAGAGCGGGTGCTGTCTCCCATTGAAGRGTCTGCTCCTGCTSTCTTGGGGTTACATCACCTGGGACRGCCAAATTCTGCCCTGMAAAGAGCCYAGGGTGGTGTTTCCCCRTRGGGTCCCTGCAAGGGGGCTCAGAGCACCCCAGCAGATTGCACAKTCTCCACCTCTGCTTGTCCACCTGGGTCTTCTGGCCCCAAATCCTGATGGCTCCAGCTCAAAAACATCCACCCCCAGCAGCCAAGATCTGTGATGCCAACCTTGTGTCACTGCAGCCCCTCTCTGCCCAGCCTTGTGAAGCCAAAGACACCCAGAGAGCTCTAGAGGCGATTGCTGAAGGCCCTGGTGGGGTTTGGGGGTCAAKGTGCCATCTGTCCTCCTGCTCCCAAGGGCACCATTCCCCCACACCCCCTGCCCAACCCACTGGGGCAATGGGAGCACAGATGCTTCACTCCTCCTCTGCCTGCAAATTCTCCTCCACAGCCCTGGCATTTCTCTCACATGGCCTGAGAGCATCTCTGCTGCGAGCAGGAGACCCTTGGGGACACCACTATGCTCAGGCACATCCCTCTCCAGGCCCCCCAGCCACCCTCACACCAGGAGAGACATGGTTTTAGTCCAACGTTATCTGCTCTAAGGACTGGAAAGCCCAAGTCTGGTTTTCAATGGGAGAACCACTCATGGAAGCATCCAGCATAAAAATGGGTCCCCTCTTGAAMAAAACAAAAACAAAACACAAGAAAACAGGAAAAAAAAAAAAACAAAACCAAGCTACAAGAAAACCAAGAACCAAAAACAAGTTAAGAGAAAAGTGTACCACAGCCACTGCAATCCATTTTTTYCTACATTTTAGACCATTTTTGAGTTCAAAGCAGGTAAATAGTGCTGGTCACATCAATTTTGTAGCCTCCATGCTTTRAAACAGCAAACCATCTATCTTCAAAGCCATCAATTCATCACCTCTTGCCTCTATTAYAAAGATGATTCCACCAAACCAGTTATCAAATCAGCCTTAAAACAGCTTGAGGCAGCAGAAAGGACAGGATGGAAATGAGAGAAATACTGGATTACACACTGAGGGTGAGGCAGCAGCACCACTCTGCTATGAAAAAAAACCCAAATATAATGGGATGCATAACAAGAGAGACCATCTGTAAGACATCAGGTAACACCACTGCTCTCCTCAGGTCTTGGCTCATGGCTCCACTTCAGGTCTGAGCACCACAATCTGAGGAAAAACTGCCTCTGAGCCTCCAGGAGGGTGTCAGAGGTGGTTATGGGACAGAAGTGACAACAGACGCTGTGGCAAACACAGCTGAGGCAGTTGCAAGGGGGGGATCAGATGGTATTTACCCAGGAGGTGTACAGGAACTGAAGTGAGAGTGTTGARCTGACTGAGCAGCCTGTAACCTGAGCTTAAACAGACAGTGACAGCAGCACTGGCACTGCAGACTGGGATTATTGCACTGAACCCACGGCAGAGGCAGCAGCACCGTGTCCCAAAGGCACCAAAACCTCTGCAGGGRCTGGGTGCCTGCTTTGAAGGAGACCACAAGTTTTTCAGTGAGGGTAATTGCTTGATTTAAGTTCATTTCAAGTGCCAGAGTCAGAGAAGATCGAAGGCCAGGCTGGGTGGAGCTCTGAGCAACCTGGTCTGGTTGAAGATGTCCCTGCTCATGGCAGGGGGTTGGACCATGTCACAGACATCTTCTATGAAAAATCCTTTCCTTAGGATTTTTCCTCCTGAGAAGCTGAGAGGCCTCAGGAACAAACTGTAAACATTGATTATCTGCTGCTGTGGAATGCAACAGGTGGATCTGTGATTGGTCTCATGAGCTTGTTKGTAATTAATGGCCAATCACAGTGAGCTGGCTCAGACAGAGAGTCTGAGCCACAAACCTTTGTTATCATTCTTTCTTTTTCTATTCTTAACTAGCCTTCTGATGAAATCCTTTCTTCTATTCTTTTAGTATAGTTTCAATATAATATATATCATAAAATAATAATTCAAGCTTCTGAAACATGGAGTCAGATCCTTGTCTCTTCCCTCATCCTAAGACCCCTGTGACCATAGTCACAGGACCAGATGGCCTTTAAGGGTCCCTTCCAACCCAAACCTTTCTCTGATTCCATAACACAGCTGTGCCATCTCAATAAAGTCTTGCTCTGAACTTGAAGGAGAAGGGACACAAAAAGAAAGGCAACCAGCAGACCAGCAGAAGCCCATTTCTTGCACTGCCTGTCCATCAGCTCCGATCGGCCCCGTGCAGTGGGGCAGGAGCTCGGTGTCACCAGGGTGTGACAGAGCTGCTGAGGAGAGCACATTTATAGAGCACTGGCAGTCACATCAGCTGGGGAGGGGAAAGCTGACAAGCTGCTGGTGACATGGAAGGGTAAAACGGGAAGGAGCTGGGAGAAGCCAGCCCTGAGGTGACCCATTACATCACTGTCCCTGCTAAGATGGGGCAGATGCTGATGGTACCTTCTACCTTGTGGAAAGATTGTGGTTGTCCACCTGGATTTCTCCAAAGCCAAGTGTGCTGACACCAAACTGAGTGGGGAAGTGGAGAGTTCAGAAGGGAGAACAATCCTGCAGGAAGACCTGGGCAGGCTGGAAGGGTGGGCTAATGAGAATTKCATGAARAGAAGCTGTGGCTGCCCCATCCCTGGAAGTGTTCAAGGCTGGATGGGGCCTGGAACAACCTGGTCKAGGGGAAGTGTCCCTCTCCATGGCAGGGCTGGAATGAGATGATCTTTATTAGGTCCTTTTCAACCCAGACCATTCTCTGATTCAAATGTAAGGTCTTGGACATGGGAAAACAAAATCCAGGAGGGCAGCACAGGCTGGGACCTACCCAGCTGGGGAGCAGCTCTGTGGAAAGGACCTCAGGTCCCAGGGATGAGCTCAGTATGAGTGAGCAGTGTGCTGCTGTAGCAAAGAAATCCAGCAGGGTTCTGGGCTGCATCAACCATGGCAGAGAAGAGATCCACAAATATTCTAGCTGTAGACTCTCAATTTCATCATTTTTCCAAGGGTAACACAGCCGAGGTTTGCATCGCTGTCCCACTGCCCAGAGAACTCTGCAGTGCTGCACCAAAGGCAGCAATAGCACACTCAGCCCACGCTGCAAAGAAGCTGCAGAAGGGTGGCAGAGGGTCTGGCAGCCCCAGCAGCAAGGAGCAGAGATGGGAGCTGGAGATTGTGCTTCACTCTTATCAGGCAGGGCTGGCATAAGCAGCACAGCTTCAATGCTTCAAGAGCCCCGGGCTTTGTTCACAATCACTCCCACTGGCTCATGCAGTGCTGGGAAAATGTCACTCCTCCTTTTCCCTCCTATGCTCCAGTTTTTATCCCCTCTGTAAGCAGAGAAGATCTTTATAGTCTGCTTTTGCATGTGACAGCAATCCATGGATGAAAGGTGTGTGGTCAGTGCTGCAGRTGAGATGTAGTACGGAAAGAAAACYCCACTTCAATTTTCAACCTTTCATCACATTAAACTTCCCAGGAGCTTTCAGCACTCCAGTCAACACCTTCTTCACCCAACAGCAGTGGCCAGCACCCCCTTGCCAGGGTGGAGCTGCTCCTGGAGGAACTGGGCATCTCCAAAGCCATCCACTGGCTCAAATCTCTGGAGCCACGCAATTGCCGCCATCAACCAGGAGAACAGAAATTACCACAATCTGGAACAAACAACTCCCAAAGCAATCTGTAAGCAAGCACTATCTGCTGAGTGCCTTGTTGAGAGGATCAAAAGGGAGCCTTTTCACCCACAGCCYGCAGACCACAGGCAGTCCACCGAGCAGATTTGCAAGGAGGCAGGAATAAGAGCAATTTTGAAGCGGCGGAGACATGCTGGCAAATAATTTGCCAGGAGAAATCAAAGGGGAAAGTCAGCGAGTCATCTTTTTGTTGTGGATTTTTTTTTTTTTTTTTTTCCCTTCTCACCCAGCTGGCTGTAAGAGGAGTCATTATTCCCTGTAGCAGCAGAGGATCCAGCACAGCAGCCACGCACGCCTCTTGTCAGGCAGCTTGTTTGCACAGGGCTTGGAGCCCTTGGCAGAAAGGTGGCCCAGCAGAGCATGGCAGAGAGGCATGAATATGGATGCCCACCTGCCTGCTGAATAGAGATGAAGGTCCCCCCAGACTCCTCTGCCCTGTCTCTTATACACATCTAGATGTGTATAAGAGACAGGAATATGGATGCCCACCTGCCTGCTGAATAGAGATGAAGGTCCCCCCAGACTCCTCTGCCTGGCCTGTGCCCAAAGACCACAGTGATGACAAGGAGCCTCCCCAGAACCAAGTGAGGAGCGTGGGCATCGCTCATGGTGGTGCTGGGGGGCCTGGGAGGGGCATCACTGCCCCCTCCCCATGACACCCACTCCTCCCTTCAAAAGGGAGYTCCCAAGCACAACACAAGTGCAGACATCTCACATCTCATCCCAGCCACACCCTGAGATCCTACAACCATTCCAGGAGAAAGCCAACKTGATGGTTCCAAGCTTTCGTACTTCCAATTCCGTTTTGCTCGGGTGTAGAATCACAGACTCGTTCCGGTTGGAAAAGCTGAAGAACCTCAAATCCACCATGTTCACCACTASAGAATGTCCCTAAATGTCACATCCACATGTTTTTTGAACAMTTCCAAGGATAGTGATCCCACTACTWMCCCGGGCAGCCTGGTCCAATGCCTRACCATTSTTACRGCAAAGAAKTTTGTTCRTTGACRTCTTGCTGGGAATTTATGGTCTCCCCACAAGCTTTCCTGTATTTCCTGCATGCTCGCCACTTCTCCTTCCAGGAATCTTTGAGACATTAATCCTCTTTCCAATGTTTTTGGCTTCAAAGCACCAGATCCCGCTCAACCGTGTGGGGTCCAGGTTTTTGTGTGGAGCTGGCAAAAAGAACCCTCTCTCCATTGAAAAGGTACACTTGTTCCCTCAACACCCTTATTATTAATTGCTACAAAACTTAATTTTATTCATCGTTTGTTATGCATCCAAATTGGATGGGGAAAAAAATTCAAATTAACTGAAGTGAAAAGATTTCAGAAGATGGTGCAGAAGGCTCCTAAAGGAACTGAAGAAAACTCTCCGGAGACTGYGAACGCAGTGCTAACCCAACCTGAAAGAAAGATCTTAAGACAAAGAAATCTTGCCAATTTGATCCTTTAATTATAACATTAGTCGTTTCTTTCAAAGGCTTACTGTAAGAGCTGGGGGTGGGGGGCAGAAAAGACTTAAAGGGAGAAAAGACTTAACATCACCAGGATGAGTGGAAGCAATTAGGAGGATTTAAATTACTCTCTTGTTTGGTACAAGGCAGATAGATTTCATTTTTCTTGCCATTGTGCTCGACTTCTTGCTCTGCTGTTAGCTTCCAGAGGTCTCCTTGGCTGGCCTGAGGGCCCAGTCTTCCCAGGCCAGGCAGCATCTCCTTCCACTCTGCACCCACTCTGCTATTTCTGCAGATCAGTGGCTGTAACAGCTCTGACACCCTGGAAAGGGGCTGGATGCACAAGACTGGGTGTGGGGATGGAGTCTCCCAGCTCTCAGCAGAAGGATGATGCTGCAATGAATGGAGGAGGGTGATTGCAAACCAAATTTTTTCTGCAGAGGCTGTGGAAAGGGAGGTGGGAAACAGTCAAAATGCAGCCTGTTCTGTACTGAAGCTCTGTATGAGTCCTCAGGCTGTGGCCGCTCCTGGGGCGGCACTGCTGCCACTGGCACATGACACCAGCAGCAGGGACAGGGCAGAGTGGCTCTTGTCAGGTCTCTGCTGCTCTGGAGACAGCCCAAACACACATCTTCAAATCTTTTTATGTGAGAAACAGCTGAGGAAAAAAAACCAACCCCAAAATGGAACAATTTCACGAAAAAAGAGGGAGCAGATCTTTGCAAATCTCCAGCACATGCAATTCTTCAGACCACAAGGCAGCCTCAGGTAGAAAATGGCATTTCAGTGGATGCTCCATCCTCACTGGCTCCCACTGACTCTCGTCTGCCAGGATTATCTCAGCAGCTCGTGTAGCTTTAAAAGCTGAGCAGTCACATCTCCTTGGGCTCCGTACCTGCTCCCAAAGAGGAACGGGGCCAACTTTTTTATCTTTTCCTGCTTTCAGTCAGAATTAATTGATCCATAATTGCACCCATAGAGGGGGGAAGTTAATAGACATGGCAATAAATGCCAAAGCCACAGCAGAACTGGCTCTCCCAGACCCTGCCTGGAGGAGCTCCATTTCCCCTTAACAGAGTCTGCATGCGACTCCAGTGCGTGTGTGCCTGTTCGTATTTAGGGAGAAAAACTGAGGAGCCTGCCTATGATGAAAATCATTTCTTTTCCTCTCCCACATACTTTGTGCTTAAGGAGCAGATGGATCCAGGCTGTTTACATCACAGAGGTCATGCCTCAGCCTAACAGTTGGGGAACTGACTGTTGGGAGAGATGCTCATCGCAACCAGGAGGCTGCTAAATCTGGGCTCCGGCAAACTTCTGCTGGTGGCAAGTGAAACACACAARTGTCCTCCTGCAGCCCCTTCTCGTTGGGGGCCCACCCTGGCTGTTGGGCTGTTTCCCCAGAGGGAGCCTCTGCTGAGATGAGGCGAGGGCAGAGCAGCTCAGCAGCAGCTCCTGAGGAGAACCTTGAGGAGAATGCTGGAAATCGCGAGTGGACCTTGTTATGCAGTGATGCAGATGGTGCAGTTTGCAAGCTATGTGGGGCCAGCTTTCTGCAAGGAGGCTCCCAGAGGCCATGATTTCAGCTGAGCACGGCCTGGCTTCCCCAAAAGCACKGGTGTAACTGCCAGGGAAAGAATTCCTTTGGTGGAGGTGTTTCTGTGGAGCTCATTCCCAAAGTGACCAGCTCTTCTCAGTTCAGCACAGCCACAAGTGGGGGTCTCTGGCCAAGCCCTGCCTGTTCATCCAGCTGAGAGCTGGGCAATGGAAAGGTCACACCTCCCATCCCCCAGCAGAGCCAAGTACTCTCTTCCAGCACGAGAGGATTGTGGTGAGTGCTAAAAACAAGAGGAGCTCAGCAAACAGAGCAAGGAGCGAGGCCCTTCCTGCTGCACTCAAGGACACACAGCATTTGTGTGCACAAGCACCTTCTCCTGCCCTTAGGTCCTGCTCCTCCAGGGCTCCAGCAGCACATTTGGATGGTTCACCCAGCCAAGGTGCTGCATCCACTGAGCCACAGAGGATGTGGCTGTGCCCAGGCAGGGGGACACTGACAGTGGCCTTGCCATGGAGTGGCAGAGCCCAGCTGCCACCTGAGCCCACCTCCCTCAGCCCTCCGGGGAGCTGAGCAGTCCTGCTTTACCCTGGATATCTGCCACGCCACAAGAGCATCTCTGCTGCCAATTAGGCCACCCACCCACTTGCATCTTTCCCCAGTACAAACCCTACTAGCAGTAAACAAACAGTGGAAATGCCAGCCGGTGCCTGGGAAGAGTCCTGGGTAACTGCATCCAACCCAGCGGGCATGGGAACGCTGCCTTGGGCAGGGAAGCACCCAGGGCATGGCCAGGCATCCCACCAGCCCCACTGTGGTCCTCTGGCCAGTGTCTGGCTTGTGTCCCCAAGCTGCTTTCAGCATCACCTCAGCACCAAAAGCCTTGGTGTCCAAACTACGCTGACATTCTCTAACGTTGTAATAATGTTGTTCCCAGCTTCCTAACTTTCCTTCTCCAGGTTTTTGTAGGAAAGCTCCTGCTTGACATCGAGACCCAGCTGGACTTTGCCCAAATGCCCAAGCTGGATGTGGCATAAGTAGTAGAAATTCCACCCAAGGCTGCTTGGATATCTTCATCCCCCATAAGAATTGCCTCTGTGCAAGGAAAGTGAAGGCCCTGGACCCAGTCAGACCCCAGAATGAGAACTGGGAAAGTTCAGCCCAATAACAGACCCCAACCTGCCACTCCAGAAACTCCTGAAACCACCACCATCACACTGGGACTTCCAGGGACCCTCAGGAAAGGGACAGAGACGACCAAGGCCATTCTCCACCCTGACCYTTGCACCTGAGGGCTTTCCATCTGGCCAAACCAGCACTACAATGACTTTTACATTTTGCCATGATGCATAACTAGCTAAGAAATTACCTGCTTCAGTCAGAACAGAGGAGCCCACACCTTCCCCCAGKGCAGGAGAGGGCACACTCACCATTCACCAGCCCCTGCCAGCAGCTGAGGATGTGCTGGTGCAACCACAGTTCATTGTCATGGAGACAAGAAGAGTTTTTGTCTCCAAACCCAAGCTTAAAGGCTTGGATTAAAACTGCYTTTCCCTTGGGAAGTGCAGGACAGGGACAGTTGCTTTGTCCCTACTTCCTTATCTTACATCCTCATATCCTTATATCCTTATCTTATCTCCTGGGCTTATCCACGTGCACCCCAAGCATCCCTGTCCTCACCAGCTTGCACCCCACCAGTGCAGGGCACATCCTCCTGGTGCTCTGTTTCACTGCCCCAACCCCTCCCACCCCACCACCAACAGCCAGGACTCAAACACATTTTCACAAAACCCCCATATCTCTCCTCTCTTGCAGGTCCYAAGCAGCCAGAAGATCCCCATTTCTCACAAGGAACCAAAAGCAGAAGATTTTCAGCCAGGTGAAATGACAGTAATAATAATTATCTTCAAGGTTGTCCCTTTCCCAGCTCCCCATGTTGAGGAAGAACCAAGCACAGGCAGGGAGCAGGACCCTGCTGTGGGGCAGGTGGGTTTGGAGGGGATGGAGGGACACAGGGACCAGCCTGAGGTGCCAGGRATGTGTGAGGGAATGAGCACTCTGCTTACCCTGACAGCACTCCCAGGACAAGGTTGAGGACGAAGAAGGATCCAATGATGATGAGGGGGATGAAGTACAGCCAGTTCCAGGTGGCTCCTAAGGCATCATTGGTCTGGAGGAGAAAGAAAAAAACCATGTGTGACATCACCTCCAACACCAGCCATGGGGCARAGGGAGGGTGTGCTCACTCCAGTGCTCCTGGCTGACCACACCAGGCTCCTCAGGGTGATGTGGCCATGCCTGCCAAGCCTTGGTGGGCACCTTTCCCCACCAGAAGAGCCCTGGCACCCCTCAGCACCCTGCCCCAGCCCTCATCAGGCAGGACCACCCTCCTCCACCCGCTCCAACCATCCCTGCAGAGATTGTAAGAGATGGGTTTAGCTGGAGGTGCAGGGTCCTGCAGCCCAAAACTGGGGTGCTGAGGGTGAGGGCTCACCCTGAGCACGTTTCCCCCAGCATTTTGGTTCAGGGCTCCCATGCACATCCACCAGGATGGGGCAAAGCAGCCCCACACCAGCAGGGCCTGCCCTGCACAGATTGATAGGGTGCCTTAAGGTGGCACCTAAAGAAGGGGCAGCCAAGGTTTGTCCCTTCATGCACGGTGGGAAACCTCCAAACAGGCATTTTGCTGCTGGCATCACCACTAACACCTTGCAGACACCCTCCCACCACAGGCACATCCCCCAAAGCCACGGAGCTGAGACCAGACTGGAGCTGTGAGCTCAGGGCACAGCCCGACAGCTGCAAAGGCTCCTGCTGAGYCCTGCTCAATCCCTCCAGACATGAATTCACCAGAGGTTTTAATACAGCAGTGCCCCTGTGTCCCTCCCAGGCCCCATTTGTCCTCTGGTGTCAGGCTCGGTGCGCATGACGCCGGGCTGAGGGTGATGCGGCAGAACGTGACTGTCTGGGGGAGGTGGTATCAATCTTCTTGCGATGAAAGACTCTTTCTCTTTTCTCTCCCTCTTCCCCCCTCTCCCTGTGCTAATTAAGCCCTCATCTTCATCTGAGTCATTGGCACCACATCTCCTGCTCGGCCAGTGCAGGAGCTGAGGAAGGCTCTGCGGCGGGAGAAGCACGGCTCCGAGCAGCAAAGAGAGTGAGTGCTGGAGCCTTCCTCCCTGAAGTGGGGACTTCAGCTGGGTGTCCCCATCACCCTGACACCCAAGGCAGGCAGGGTGACACCAGCACAGCCCAGCACTGCCGAGCACAGCACTGGGACAGGGGATGTGGGCAGTGACAAGGCACGCAGCAGCCGTAAGGGCTCTGAAAGCAGCTGGAAGGACTCYCTGCTCTCCCCCTTTGGCCCTAGGGAAACCACACATATCCTCTCAAGGTCCTGCTCTTTCAAGAGCTCCAGTTCACCTCCAGCCCCTTTCTTTAGGGCCATGGGARAAGCAGGCAGAGGGAGGAAGGAACAATGCACGGGAATTCCTGASAGCCAATGTTCACCACAGCCCTCCAGAGACACCCAGGGCGCTGTGCTCTGCTCTGGCAGCACCATCTCCCATGGCACCAGCCTTCAAGGCATCCTGCAACCCTCAGCCCAAGCTTGGCAGGGCTTCAGCTCCCTGCCAAGRTGCCACTGGGTACCTGCCACTCATGTCAGGGTTGCTTGCCTCTGAARCTGGCTCCTGCCCAAAAAACACAGGCTTTCCCCGAGGTCTCTGTCACAGGGAATACAAAACACAGGAGCTCCTTTCCTACAGAAGAACAAGACATCTTCCCCCAGAGCTGGAATATCACCATCCCTTCTTTAGACATCCCAGCAGGAGAGAGAGGGGGAAATAGGAAGTTTTCCCAGGGTTATCAGTGCCCAGACCTCTTCCCTCTCCCTTTTTCAGGCACAGCAAAGCTGGTGGCACTGGGGACCTGCAGCAGGGACAGCTGAGGCAGGGGCTTGGCAGGACTCTGGGGGTGTGGGCTGACTGTRATCCCAACCTCTGTGCATTTGAGTGCCTGGCTGCTCTGGAGGTGGAGGCAAAGGGGGCTGGAGAGATTTCTAAGGGGATTTGGGAGGTCACAGCACCATTTGCACCCAGCAGCTGCAGGAGCATTTCTAGGGCAGAGGAGGAGATGRGGAGCTGTGGCCATACTCAAGGACACAGCAGTGGCCACAGTGAGCTCAGGGATGGTCCCAACCACCCAGGCTGCCACCAGCAGCCCCAGGAACAGCACTGCCACCAGCAGCCACACGGGTCCCCCTGGCTGGTGCCAGCTTTGCTGGCATCCCCCAGCCCCAACGCGAAATCTCTCAGGGGACATCCCAATGCTCCCTACAAACCCAGGAACTGGTGATGCCCAGTCTGGATGTAGAGGCTCCACACCATTATCTGGTACTTTCTCAGCCACTCAGGTTGCCAAAAACTCACTATCCCCACTGGAAGCCTCCTCAAGCAGATGTTCCAATGGCTGCTGYAATTTCCAGCCTAAATTTATTTGTGGTCMTTTTCTACACCGCTCCGTTCTTTTGCCAGCACTGGCCTTTGGCTGAAATAGCTCTTTTCCTTCCTCTTTCCACCCTGATCTATTTCTAGACAGCAATCACAGCCACCTCCAGCCTCTGCTTTGCTGGCCAAAGCAAGGTTCTTCCAGTTCTCTCTTGCCCAACGGGCTCTCCTGCCCTATTTTATCCAGCAGCCCCTTCCCTGCTCCACTCTAGGTTCAGTTCATCCTTCCTGGACACAGGAGTGAGCAATTTGAGGGGTCACACTCCATCCCTGTGTGATGCCACAGAGACTTCACTACCTCACCTGCATGCCACCATCCTCCCTCCTCCTCTGTGCCACCCCTGCCCTGCAGCCACCTCGTGGCCACCCCGATGTCACCCGTTCCCCCTCTCCTCCTCCATGCTGCTGCTTCCCAGCCAACAACACCTGAGCTCCAAGGAGAGACCTTTGCTGCTTTGGATTTCCATTTCTCACTGCATCCAACATCTCARAGGCCTCCCAGCCCAGGATGGCAGCCTCTGTCCCTCCAGCTCTGGGAAGCCAGTGGATGCTGGGGGCAGGAAAKCCCAGGACACATCCACAAGGACTCCATGAGTTGATGACATCCCCTCTGTCCCCTCAACACCATCCCAGCACTGCTCACTTCCCTGCCAGCCTCACAGAGCCCCTCATTGGGGYGGTGTGTCTTGCYCAAACTCAGATATTTATTAGTTCTTATCTCTGTCACAGTCTCRCAAACTGTGACTTCTACAGCACTTCACTCTAACAAACTAAAAATGGAGCCGTCTCTCTCTCAAGGCTTTTTAAGGATAAACTGTCCAATTAAGAAATGACACCTGAATTATTTTTACTTTTAACCCCATAACCAACCACCTGTGGCCTCCAATGCAGACTTTTATCCAATTAACACAAAAACCCACCCAAACCCATGGAGAAGAAGGTATTTTATCCAATTACCCAAAACTCCATGGAGAAGAAGGTATTTATCAGTACCACCCAAACCTATGGAGAAGAAGTTTTTATCCAAACCACCCAAACCCATGGAGAAGAAGGTATTTTATCCATACAACACACCCAAACCCATGGCAAAGAAGTATTTTATTCCAAAACTATCCAAACTTATGGAGGAAAGGTTTTTTATCAAAGTACCACCCAAACCCATGGAGAAAGAAGGTATGTTATCCAAAACTATCCAAACTTATGGAGAGGTTTTTTATCCAATACCACCCAAACCCATGGAGAAAAAGGTTATTTTATCCAGTACCACCCAAACCCATGGAGAAGAAGGTAGAAGGACCAGCCTCTGCATCTAAACCTCCATCTTGCTTTATAGATATTACATAGATCTAAAACCTTAAACTCTAGGTTTTCTACCATGTGATATTACACACTTCTATTTAAACTACTTCTCATTATGCACCCCACCACCCCCCAAACTCTTCTGTGGCCACCAGACCAAGAACCACCACACTCACACCCATAATTCCAGTTCTTTTACATTCCATTTTGGAGCCTTCTCCACAGCCTCAGGCTCAAATGCAGTGTTTCTCTTGGGGGTCAGTTGCCTGTCAGCACAGAAAATCTAAAATTCTCAGCAGCCAGGGTTCCAACACATCCCCTTCCCCTCTTCCCCATTCCCCCTCTCCCACAGCAACCCCTTTACTACAAGAGCAGCCCTGAGATGTCTCCAGGCCTGAGATGGCAGGTTAGCCTGGCGTGACCTACCTTGACAAACCCATGAGTTCACGTTTCCTCCCTTGCCTCCCAAAACCTGTTTCTGAAATGGCATGAGATCGAGGTCATCCTCACAGTCCTATTCCCTGCCTGCCTTACTTTTCCTCCCCTCCTCCCCAGATTTTAAATATAGGCACCTATTCGCTATTCTCCAGTCAGATGGTGCCTCCCCAACTCGATGGAGCTGTTAAAAATACTTGTTACCAGACCTGCCATTTCATTGTGCCAGCTCCTCTGAGCTCAGGGGAAGCCATCCCAAGCAGCCAGGCTGGTGGCACGGTGGTCCCCAGTGCTGGGCTTCCATGCCTTCCACGTTGGCCATGCCCTCGTTGCTGGTAGCGCTTCTTTTGCTGCTTTGAGTTGACCAAAAGTGGGCTGAAAGTCCATCCGTGCCAGATCTCTCCAGATGTCAATTTCAAGTGGGCCTTGCTGTCCACCTGCAGAGTGTGGGGAACTGCTCACTGCTCCTGCAGGTAGCGTCTGGCCAACACAACTTTGCCACGGCCCTCACAGCACTTCCAGCTTTTTTGCACCAAGATGTGTGTTGTCTTGACTGAGCAGCCTCTTTTCCCATTCCTTTGGGGCATCATTTGTTCTTGAATATCCCTCTGTACTTCATCACCTTGGTCCACTGTTGCCTTCCCATAGGTTTTTTCTCCCCTTTTTGTTGAAGGTATCAGGAGGTTGTTGTTTGCAGAATTCGGGGTAGCCACGATGAATTTTAATCCCTAAATTACAACTAACTCCTTTAATGAAGAAATTCCAGGTTCCTGCCTTGCTCCCTGCACAGCTGAGCAGGGTCCCATCACTCACCCAAAGCACTTTGGGACAGGCTTTTTATATTCCTTTGGAAATGCAGGAGCTGCTTGGTGCCAAATCTTTGCTGCTTCCTCCCTTCCCTTTGAGATGCCTCCTCCTCATTATGCACCCCACCATCCCCCCAAACTCTTCTGTGGCCACCAGACAGAGAACCAGCATGCTCCCACCTTGCCATGCCCCCTCCTGCTGCCAGGAAAGCCCTCTGAGCCTGCAAATGACACCACCAAGGCATGGGAGCAGGACCCTCCTGAGGGAAAGAGCCCCCAGCAGCTCCTGCTTCTCAACCCCCAAGCACAAGGTTATTCTTTAGGCATCTCTTGTGGTGTTTGTTTGGTGATTTTTTTTTTTTTTTTGGTTTTTCTTTTTTTTTTCCCCCCCAAAGGGCAGGAAAAGGCGCGGGAAGCTGCAAAAGCAGGTCTCACTCGGGGGGCCAGAAATCTAAAGAAATCTAAATATATCCTCAAGTTGAATGCACAGCACAAGCTCACAGCCCACACGTCCCCTCCCTCGGGCTGCGGCGCATGGGAACCTTCAGGATTTCTTTGCTATAGGGGAAGGGAGGGGGGAAAACCTCAATAAACCCCTCAAAGTCAGTCTCTCCTGGCTAAAAATACACAGGGAGCAGGTTCAGTCTGTGCAGGGAGCCTTCATGGCCACTCCACTGCTCACCAGGGAGCAGTTCCCTCATTGAGGAGGGGAACTGGGCACCTGTGGGCACCCAAAGCTTTCAGGGAGCAGCAGGGTGGGGAYTGCATTCACACAGAGGTTTGGGGATGATGGGAAAAGCCGTGGATCTCAAGGGCCTTTGCCCTGGGAGCTGTGCCTGCCTTCCCCAGCACTTCTTGGGTGCTTGCAGAGCAGGACAGCAGGTGCAAAACCACCACAGCCTCCATGATTTGCGCTCCAAATCCTTGGCTTGGCAGCTTCCAATGGTTTTTGCCTGGTGGTGACAGCAAATTGTGCCTCTGCCATGGCTGATGGTGTCCCCCAGCATCCCCTCCCCAGCCCCTGACCTGCTCCTCCCTGCAAACCACAGCTGCATCCAGCTGAGAAACACACACAGGCCGGCAGCCACAGCCCCACAGCCCAGCAAAAGGGGGAGAAAATGAGTTATAAAAATACCTCTCAGCAGATTCCCTGGCCTAAGCAGCTCCCTGCAGCCCCTGCCACCCACTGCTGCTCTCCCCAGCACAGTAACAGATCTCCTTGTTCCCTTTAATGGCAGTAATTGAATCTCCTGCATGCAGGGCCATGCCTCACTCCCTGCCTGGGATCCATCAGTGACCCTGGCACTGGACAAGATCTGAATGGAAATGCTTTGCTCTCCCAAATCAGGTTAATGAGGAAATGGGTGCATTTCCTCTGCAAGGCCAGGACTGGCCTGGGGTGGGACACATCCTGTCATGGCCAAGTGTCAGGGTCTCCAGGCAGGGTGGGCACCCCAGCAYTGCCCTTCACTGGCCCTGGGAAGCTCTGGGGTGCCAGGGACAGGCAGGAGTAATGCCAGAGGAGGACACACAGCTCAGCATCATCTTCTCTCTGAGTGTGTGCAGGGAGGGAGGGAGTGGGGAAGCAGGAAAAGGACACCATGCGTTTCATTTTTCTGTTTCCTACATGGAATGGAAAAAATGCTCTGCTAGAAGCATTACTAAAAATSAGGCGTTTTCAAAATATTTGAAACAGGCACTGAGACCAATTTTGGTGCTGCTGTCCTCCAGCCCTCCAAGAAATTGCACCCAGATGCCCCAGCATCCATGCACAAATCCAGTCCTTGTGTGTGCCTCCTGCTCTGCCTCTGCCCACAGCCATGCCTCACTGTGATCCCTCTGCTTTTGTTCCCAAAATTTCCCTTTCTACCCTGCCCAGACACCTCCTGCACCTTCCCCAGCGTTTTTGGCACCAAGATGTCRTTGTCTTGACTGAGCAGCCTCTTTTCCCATTCCTTTGGRGCATCATTTGTYCTTGATATCCCTCTGTAGTTCATCACCTTGGTCCACTGTGCCTTCCCATAGGTTTTTTTCCCCTTTGTTGAAGGTATCAGGAGGTTGTTGTTTGCAGAATTCGGGGTAGCCACACGAATTTTAATCCCTAAATTACACCAACTCCTTTAATGAAGAAATYCCAGKTTCCTGCCTTGCTCCCTGCACAGCTGAGCAGGTCCCATCACTCACCCAAGCACTTTGGGACAGGCTTTTTATATTCCTTTGGGAAATGCAGGATGAGCTTTTCCTGATGGAGCACTTGCAAAGCTTCACAGTTCTCTCCAGTGCAGACCCATGTGCTGCCTCTCCAGCTGGACACTGCAGCAGGGCCTGGCTTCCACAGGATCACCTTTGGGGCTGTTTTCTCATGGGACCTGGATCCCTGCTTTGTTTTGGGCATGCTGCAAGCCCAGAAGGGCAACTTGGGCCCCACAATAGGATTTTTTCATTGTTTTATGACGTTCCTACCTGGAGGAACATCCCCAGCTTCAGCTGTGCTGCCCTGGGGCAACACACCCCTGCACAAYCTCACTCACAGACCCAACAGCCCCAGCCCTGGAGCACAGGAGCACATCCACCAAGAGGTGTGGAACCAGCTTTCCAACACCTCACTGTCACCATGATATTTTCTGAAAAATCCCTTYRCCCAGGATTTGCTCCTGGGAAGCTCAGAAGCCTCAGAGAAAAGGGAAAACAATAATTATCTCATTTGCTTCTCCTGTGTTTTGCTRCTTTGGAATGTGKTTGGAGATTGTTTACCCACAGGTGATTGTTTCATTGGTTTCATGTGAGTTGTTTTTACTCTTTGGTCAATCAGGGCCAAGCTGTGTCAGGRCTCTGGAGAGTGTCAYGAGTTTCATTATTATCTCTTTAGCATTCTGTCTGTATCCTTTCTGTATTCTTTAGTATAGTTAATTATAGCATTCTTTAATATAACATAGATCATAAAATAATAAATTAGCCTTCTGARAACATGGAGTCAGATTCATTATCCCTCCCTGCCATGAGAGCACCCCACAAATACAACACCTCACCAGCACCAAGCCTGCTAATGGAATTACAAATCCTGGGCTTAACAAAGATGAGCAAGGCAGCCCTGAGACCCCCTGCCACCTGCCACCCTTGAGCCTGGAGCTGCTGGGTGATGCCAGAGCCCCCCTGGTACCCCCAGGAGCCCCCTGAGCTCCCCCAGTGCGGGCAGGGAGGAGGCTGTGGGCAGGCAGCTTTGGATGGAACATGCCTGGAAGATGGGATCCAGCAGACACAGTTTGTTTCTTGCTGTGTCATTTCATTGCATACACACACACACACACAGAGGGAAAGAGGGGAAGAAAAGGGAAAAAAAAAAAAAAGGCAGGAACATTTGGCAAGCTGGTGAGGGTCTGGCTTTGCTGAGTGTGGAGAAGGAAAGTGCTCTGATTTTCCAAAGGGAGGAGGAGAGGGGAGAGCAGGCTGGCTGCCACGCACGTGCCTGGCAGCACGGGCACCAACTGGAGCCATTTGGGGCAAAACAGCTCMTTTTTTGAGCTTGAACCCTTGAGGTGGAACCTGCACCCTGCTTTCTGAATCAGCTCCAACCATGCTTGCAGCAGCATCTTGGAGGAGGGAGGAGGAAAGGGCTCTGCCCTGTTGTGTTGTGATTTCAGGGTTTACCTCAGAACCTCGGGTCCCTCTCCTGATAATTCCTTCCCAGGTGTGTCAGTCCCCTCTCCTTTCCTCTCCCAGCACTGTCTGTCAGTCCTGGCATTCCAGAAGGGTTCCAGTGATTGGCAGATTCAAAGGATGCCCTCTACCCCTGGGGGAGCACTGGGCCATCCAGGTGTCCTTTGTCCCTTGAGACCTCCCCTCCTGTACCTGGTTGGTGGCTCCCTACCCCTTCCCTGCCCCTCTCCCTGGGGTTAAAGGAGCAGCAACCACGGGGTCAGAGAGTTCTGTTGGAGCTGGTGCTGCATTCAGAGGCCTGTGGGCCAGAATAAAGCTCTGGATCCAAACCCTCCATCAGAACCAACTCCTTTCCTTCACCATCACCTTAAAGTTTCTCTGCCAGAGGGAAACCTGAGGAGCAGCCCCTGTTATGGGGGGAAGCTCCATCCTGCAGCCACCAGAGCTCCTGCAGGCCTGGACTTGTCTCCACGTGCCCCCCAGTTGCGCCAGCTGCAGCACCCAGCCAGCCCAAAAGTGTCTGTGGCAGTGAAACACCACACACCAGCCAGCCAAAATGTGTCTTGCGTGAAAACAACCACACCAGCCAGCCAAAGTGTCTGTGGGTGAAACACCACACACCAGGCCAGCCCAAAGTGTCTTGGGTGAACACCACACACCCAGCCAGCCAAAAGTGTCTGTGGTGAAACACCACACATCCAGCCAGCCAAAAGCTGTCTGTGGGTGAAACCACCACACACCAGCCAGCCCCAAAAGTGTCTGTGGTGAAACCACCACACACCCAGCCAGCCAAAAGTTTCTGTGGGTTGAAACACCACACCACCACCAGCCCAAAGTGTCTTGGGTGAATTCTCTCTCT